>PVKH010048549.1:0-10188 GCA_004027955.1 Chaetophractus vellerosus | reverse complement strand
TTGCCCTGTCCGTGGCAGCTTCTTGCCCTGCCCACGGGGCTCCGGCCCGCCCATGGCGGCTTGCCATTCTCAAGGAGGTCTGCCCACTAGGAGAGGTCCCCGGGAATCGAACCCGGGGCCTCCCATGTGGTATGCCAGCGCCCTATCCACTGGGCTATCGAGCCGGCCCCAGGTAATATTCATTCTTAAACTTGACATCCTTAAGTATTATGACATAAAACTAATACAATTTGCCATACGTTAAGGGAAAAGATTGGGGAATAAAACACAGAAATTTGTTTTGTGTACATGTACAATCATACTCATAAGAAAACAAGGAAGAAAGACTCATGACTATTACAATCCTAGTTTCTGTAACTGGTCACATGGTTGAAGTTCATATTTATCACCACCTTCTTCCACTACCCATTCTATTTTCCTGTTACCCTCACCAAGCACATCAGCTGGCTGTGATTCTCTCCCTGGTGGGGTAACCCAAACTTTCATTCCTGAAGTTTCTGGGCCATTGTTAGTTCTGCTTGGATTGGGTTGCTGCAATTTTCCACTGATTTAATCACAGGGCATGGCAGTACTAGGAGATGCCCTAGAGAATCTCCTGTATTCCAGGAAAACTCTTCATTATCCCCATTATGCAAATGCAGCCCTATTTCCCCTTGATAGTCAGGATCAGTCACACCAGCCATTATAGTAATTCCTTTCCTTGCCTGTTAATTCAGAGATAAGAGGAGCCCAAAATGGCCAGGAGGGAGTCTTAACTTCCAGTTCAACAGAATCATTGTTGTGTTCCCTGGTGGCACCACTCCTCCTTTTGGGACTAAAACCTGTAGGCCAGCAGAGCTTAAGGTTGCAGTGACAGGAAGCAAATTTTTTCCTAGTAGGTGAATAGGGGTAATAGTAAGGGGTGCCACTCCCATTTCCACCCCTTGATTCCTGGACCCATGAATCCTGGTCATGGGAGAAAAAGCACCTTAGAGTGGACGCTGATTTAGAGCATACACAGCCTCCTGGAGAACATTGCCCCAGCCCTGTAAGGTACTGCCATTTGCTTGGCCCCATAATTGAATCTTCAAAAGGCCATTCCACCATTCTATCAATCCAGCTACTTCAGGGTGTTGGGGAACATGGTAAGACCAGTGAATTCCATAACCATGTGCCCATTCCCGCACATCATTTGCTGGGAAATGGGTTCCTTGATCAGAAGCAATGTTGTGTGGAATGCCATGGAGGTAGATAAGACATTCAGTAAGTCCATGGATGATAGTTTTGGAAGAAGCATTGCATGGAAGAAATGCAAACTCATATCCAGAGTATGTGTCTATTCCAGTTAAAATGAATCGCGGCCCCATCCATGGTGGAAGTGGTCCAGTGTAGTCAACCTGCCACCAGGTAGCAGGCTGATCACCTCCGGGAATGGTGCCATATTGGGCACTGAATGTGGGTCTCTGTTGCTGGCAGATTGGGCACTCAGCAGTGGCTGTTCAAGTCAGTCTTAGTTAGTGGACATCCATGTTGCTGAGCCCATGCATAACCTCCATCCCTACATCCATGGGCACTTTGTTCATGACCCCATTGGGCAATGACAGGAGTGGCTGGGGAAAGGGACTGAGAGTTAGCCACAGAGCAAGTCATCTTATCCACTTGATTATTAAAATCTTCCTCTGCTGATGTAATCCTCTGTTGAGCATTCACGTGAGGCACAAATATTTTCATGATTTTGCCCACTCGTAAAGCTCTGTCCACATACTTCTTCCCAGACCTCTTTGCCACCAATTTTCCAATCAGGTTCCTTCCAAGTCCCTGACCATCCAGCCAAGTCATTGGCAACAACCCATAAATCAGTGTCAAAGGCACATCTGGCCATTTCTTCTTCCAAGCAAAACAAAAAACCAGGTGCACTGCTTGAAGTTCTACCAACTGGGAGGATTTGTCCTTACCACTATTCTTTAGGGATGTCCGAGAAAAAGGCTGCAGTGTTGTAGCTGTCAACTTTCAGGGGGTACCTGCATATCATGCAGAACCATGAGTAAACCAGGCCCAAGTTTTCTCTTCCTCAGTTACCTGATTGTAAGGGACTCCCCATGTGTCCAAAGCTGTGGGCTGGAAAAGAGAAGGTACCAAAGCAGGGGTTGTGACCATGGGCATTTGGGCTACTTCATCATGTAATTTATTTGTGTCTTCAGAGCCTGCTTGAGTCTTATCCCATATATACCACTTCCCCTTTATTATGGAGTGCTGCTTTGCATGCCCAACTTTATAGTTTGTTAGGTTAGACAATACCCAGCTCATGATAGGCAGCTCAGGTCTCATGGTAACTTGATGGCCCATGGTTAAGCATTCAGTCTACTGAGGCACAGTAGCAAGCCAAAAGCTGTTTCTCAAAAGGAGAGTAGGTGTCTGCAGAGAATGCCAGGGTTTTGCTACAAAATCTTAAGGGTCTGCAGTATGAGTTTCCTATAGTGGCCTGCGAAAGGCTCCAGAGAACATCTCTATTTGCCACTGAAACTTCCAGCACCATTGGATCTGCTAGAACATATGGCCCAAATGGTAGTGCAGCTTGCACAGTAGGTTGGGCTTATCACGAGCCTCCTCTTGTTCCTGTCCCCAGTGAAAACTAGCAGCTTTTCTGGCCACTCAGTAAATGGACCCAAATGAGGAATGTGTTGTCTCCAAAATCTGAAGAGACCAACTAAGTGTTGTGCCTCTTTTTTGGTCATAGGAGGGGCCAAGGGCAACAGCTTATCCTTCACTTTAGAAGGGATATCTCAACATGTCCCACACCACTGGACACATAAGAATTTCACTGAGGTGGGGGGCCCCTGTATTTTTGATGGATTTATCTCCCATCCTCTCTTACACAAATGCCTTATCAATAAGTCTAGAGTCTTTGCTACTTTCTGCTCACTAGGTCCTATCAACATAATATCATTAATATAATGGACCAGTGTGATATCTTGTAGGAGGGAGAGATGATCAAGGTCCCTGCAGACAATATTATGACATAGGGCTGGAGAGTTGATATACCCTTGAGGCAGGGCAGTGAAGGTATACTTCTGGCCTTGGCAGCTGAAAGCAAACTGTTTCTGGTGGTCCTTACTAATGGCAATTGAGAAAAAAGTGTTTGCCAGATCTACAGCTGTATATCATGTACTAGGGGATGTGTTGATTTGCTTAAGCAATGATGCCACATCTAGGACAGCAGGTGTAACTGGAGTCACCACCTGGTTAAATTTCCAATAATCTACTGTCATCCTCCAAAATCCATCTGTTTTATGCATAGGCCAAATAGGAGAGTTGAATGTGGATGTGGTGGGAATCACCACCCCTGCATCCTTCAGATCCTTGATCATGGCACTAATCTCTGAAATCCCTCCAGGAATCTGCTATTGCCTTTGATTTACTATTTTGCTAGGTAGAGACAGTTGTAGTAGCTTCCACTTGGCTTTTCCAACCATAATTGTCCTCACTCCACAATTTGGGGATCTAATTCTGCCAGTTACTGAGTATGTCTATTCCAATTATGCATTCTGGACCTGGGGAAATAACCACAGAGTGGGTACATGGACCCACTGGTCCCACTGTGAGATGGACCTGAGCTAAAACTCCCTCAATCACTGACCTCCATAATCCCTTACTCTGACTGGTGGACCACAGTGACATTTTGAGTCTCCTGGAATTAATGTCAAAAAGAGCCAGTGTCTAATAATCCCCAAAATATCTGATCATTTCCTTTTCCCAAATGCACAGTGACTCCGGTAAAAGGCCATAGGTCTCCTTCGGGAAAGGTGGGAGGGAGATTAACAGTATAAATTTTTGGTTGACACATTAGCCTAACCATCACACAGATATTAGATAAGTTGCACAAGAACTTACCTCGCATCGCTTGTTTAAGTTAAGCAAAATTTTCCAGCGTGGTGTCGGCCCCTGGAAGATTGAAAGGAATTTGGAATAACATGAAAATGTATTTGGTGGTAACTGATTGGAGGAGTGAGATAAATCTCAAGTGGGCCCTGGTCAATGGTAATCCAGCATAATATATAATTATCTAATTCTAACCCCTTTTTTAATTTTTAATTTTTATTTATTTATTTATATATCCCCGCCTTGCTGCTTGCTCTTGCTGTGTTCATTTTTGCTTTTGCATTCTTCTGTATCTGCTCGTCTCCCCTGCTGTGGCATCCCACAGAGTCAGCTCACCACGCAGCGGCTTGCTTTCTTGCAGCGGCTTGCCTTTGCTCGCAGCGGCTTGCCAGCTCATGGTGGCCTGCCTTCTCGAGGCCTACCATGTGGTAAACCAGGGCTCTACCAATTGAGCCACAGTTGATTCCCTAATTCTAACCCTTTTGGGCTCAGTTATACTCTTCAGGCAAAATGGAAATAATGCAGTCATGAAATGCCTTCTGCTATCTGCAATAAAGATGTTGATGTCCTCCATCCATCCTAGTGTAACTTTTGAAGTTTCAGAATATATAAAGATAAATTACAGGAAGGCAGCCAATTTTGATCAAGGCTGACTGTGAAGCCATTTAGTGAATAGTCAGAGATAATGACAGGAAAGCTGATTAAGAACATATTTTAAAGTGCCCTAAATGCCTTGATTTTTGAGTATTTTTGAGTATAGGAAAGGATTTTGAGCAGGGAATAACATAGCCTAGCAAAGTAAGGGAACGACTGCTTTGAAAGCGATTGCATTTATCCAAGTGAAAATTAATTGGATCCAAATGATGTGGTAACATCAGGACTGGAAAGCTGGAATTAGTACTGGATTTGAGAGATACCTGAGAAACTTCAGTGGTGTCTGGGATATCTCCCAATTATGGAACTGGATAAGAGATTTATTACCTGAGGGCACAAAGAATGGGAGAGGTCAAAGAGGACTTTGATATTTCCTGGCTGGTTTTCTGGAAAATTAATAGTACTATGAAGTAAAATGAATACTCCTATTATTTTACATCTTCATGTAAAAGAGAACAAGGCTTTGAAACTATGAGACACAAGGAGGAGCTGTGAGCAGTATATGTTTGGAATCACATGTTCACTCTGAGCAGTAATGAAGAACACCTCAAGGAAAGATACTTTTCTTATAATTTTTCAAAAAACAGTCCGGGGGTATCCAGAAATAATTTGAAAAAGAGCTATGATTACATTTAATATAGTTCTATAGAAGGCCCTACTTTAAATCAGTGAATGAATGTTTTTTTTTAAAAATCGGTGCTTTATATTTGTTCAAATACATATCATAATATAATTAAAATAGCAATAATGAAATAATAAGACACTGCTTTTAGCTAGTACAAATAATTAGAAGTCTGGTCATTTACATTTAAATTAAAAACATTTATAGTTAGCTAAGTTTAACGTTAAAATCATAAAATTCAGCTTAAGTCCCTACCTTTAAGCGCAGAGCCAACATCCATGTGTGCCCTCCTGGATCACAGAAGAGACAAGTACATCCGGTAGGCACTCTGTCTCTGTCCCCAGATTCTTTGCTGGAAATAAACTGAAATCCAAATGTAGTCAGATGCTGTTGGCTATTGCCTGAGGCAAACACTCCTGCTCTCCAGCTTTGATAGCAGATGTCAAAATGTCCTTGGCCTATATGTCTGTATGTACGTTGTGTGTATGAAGCCAAGGGCACGTACAGTAGGAGCAGCACGGCTCTGAGCACACTGAAATCTCCTTGCTTGCCTCAGCCATGTCTAATGTGAGACATCATCACATATATGCAATTGCAGTCAGCTTCAAGGGAAAGCATCCTCCCTTGTCACTTTCAGAAAGACAGACACTCCAGACAGCAGACTTGCTCTAATGAGTGGAAAATTCCTTCAATGATATCTTGCTTAATGCATGTACTGACTTTCTGCTATAAACCTCAAAGGATTGCTGACTGATCTACCAATTTAATTTGCTTCCTCAAGATGATAACTTTAAAAGTATACCCAGATGGACTAGTAATTAATATTGCGACTATTTTCCTACATTACATTTCTCTCAAATTTTTTGTCATTTAAAAACTGCACATATATACATGTGTTGAATTTTTATAAATATGTCTTCCCATGCTATTGCTAAGTGTGCATTGATTCCTAGGATGTTGCATTTTTAATGTGGATGGTAATTTTCAGTTATGATAGTAAATTTCAGTTATGAAAAATAAGAGGATATTTATATTTCTAAAGATTCTAAGATTGTGTTGGTTAACAAAAGTAAATGAGGGTTAGTTTTTATGTAGATAAGTGATTACTGGCTACCATTATTCATTTTATTTCCACCAACACATAATTGTAAAACATGAGACCCTTAAAGGTGTAGGTCATTCTTCCATTACATGCAAGAGCAATTATTAAAAAGATATTAATCTCATGAAGTTGCTTTGAACCAATGAACATTAATGATGTGAAAACCTGAAATTCTGCATATTCAGCTTTTCCCTTAAAAAATTGTCTTTATAGGATTCTATAATTGAACCTTCGGGCCAAAGCTGTCACAATTTTAAGGTGAAGACTGAGTCATAATCACCTCTTCATTCAGATTTTAATTTAAGAAAAGAAACACTTGGATTGCATTCAAAACTCTGTTTCTAAACCAGATAAAAGCACATCTTATCATGAAGCTTTAAGTTTTAGGCAAATCGAATGCAACCAAATTGCATTGATGAATCCATATGAATCAATACTATATATCCAATTAAATAAGGAGAATTAAATATTTCTTAGTTTTTTTTGACTTTTGAGTGTGGAAGAAAATTTGATCAAGTATTCCATTTTTAAAACACTGTATATTTCTGTTTCAATCAGTATATCCCATCTCTGTGTATTCAACTTAGCATAAATTTGTTTTATCACCACTCTACTGGATTCTTATTCTTTTTTCTCCCTTTATGTATATATATATATATATATATATATATCAATATTTGCTTAGTGGTTGTTATCTTAAAGTTAAAAATAGAGAAACAATAATTATTTTATTAAAGGGTCATGTTCTAATATTATTATTTCATATTTGCATTTCATAAATAATGGTAAAATAATTAAAATAAATTCTAAAGATAAAATTGTTACATGATAATAATTGATACATGCTTTAAAACAGATCGTAAGACACACAACATTATGAACATCTGAATCCATTTCCCTACTAAACAGAGTCTCTCCAATAATTTCTTTTTGCTTTATTGATCTTTGAATTACAAAATATGCTTAGCCCTAATTTGTTTACACATTTCTAGCTACTATCTCTGCACAGTTAGACCAGTCACCCACAGAGTCCACGTCTGACATCGTCATTTGTTTTCCACAGGGTTTTCTCTCCAAACCCTGTAATTCTACTAATGAACAATCATTAAGTTACTCATTTAGATTTACTCATCCAAGAGCTCTACATTGGGAGAAGTGTTCCATTAATGATGAGTCAGTTGGTATTTCTCCCTCTCACTCCTCCCCCTCCCATCTAGTCATTTGTCAAAGCATGCCAATTTTCTTCCATGGGAGTTTTGCATAACTATCCTTTGCTCTCTTACGTACTTAACCTCTTTTACTTTAATCAAAGGCATCATCAAATAATCATAAGACTATTTCAATTGCCTTTTAATTGAACTCCCTCCCTCAAAACTCCTAATAAGGCAATCTATGGCATAAAGTACTGCTTCATTAATGGTATTTTGCTCATGTCAGACCCTGCTCAAACACATTCATTGTATTTTTGCAAAATAAATTCCAAATTCTTCTGTCCAAAACTCAAGGCACTCACATGTATACTTCTCCCACTTCTCATTAAAAAATGACTTACTGAATGCCAAGAATATGTAATTTACAATTCTTGGTACTGGGGATAATAGAAGAATTAAGACACACAAAGACCATGCCCTCATGGAAATAATATCCAATCAGCCTTGCTGTTCAAGCACAGCCTTGATCCGGTAATGCACACTCCTGAAAATGCCTTCTACCTCCTTTCCATACTTTCTTCATAGAGCAACTCCAGACCCACCCTCTTATGGTATCTTCTGTTGTAAGGAAGAAATGTTCCTTCCCCATGCTCAGGTTTTTATGAAGGGGGGAGAAATTCTTTTCCCTTGGAATAAAAGGTTTTGACAGAGCACTACATCACCTTTTCCACAGCGCTTATTGAATCCTTGTGATAAAAGGAAAAATAAGTTACCTTACTCATTAGTGATTTAGGGAAGACATGAACATGTATAGCTCAAGCCCTCCTGAATTTTACCTCTGTAAGAACAGCCTGTTCTCAAGGTATACAACTTCCCCTCTCCTGTGCATTAACCTTCCTGTCCCTGAAGGGAAGCAATATCTCTATTTGCTCAGGTTTACCTGTTAGTGAGCAAGTATTTTCAGTAAAGGGGACAGAAGTAGGGTAAAAGTAATATTTGATCTCCCTGTGTTTGACTCCTTTGCCTATTTCTCTCTTGATTTATAGGGGAAAGTCTGAATCCATCCACACACGTACACGCATCCCACAAAATCATGAAGACATCAAGACATTTTTTCTCAAACTTTTATAGCATAATCTCTTATAGTCAAGTTACTTACCATTTTACATTTATTTTCTAATATGCTGCTACCAATACTAATTACTACTGGTATTAGTTATTGATTAAATACCCTTACAGGATTTGCTATCTGAATATTTCATATTAGCATATTTTATCCCTACAGGCTAACAGAATGTCCTCTACATAGAATATATAGGTAATAGCAAGATCATTTAGTTTTAAGTTTTGTAGCTTAAGCGCTATAAAAATTTGGAAAAAGCAACACAGATAAGCTCCAAATTATCTGGGGATGCTCATGAATGTAGGGAAATTGATTTGAGGATTAAAATATTTTTTTACTTTTAAGTAAGAAATCCTTTATTCATTACATTTTTAATGAGAAAAGTTGTGAACTTAAAAAATACCATATAGGATTCCCTTACCTCCCTCTTCTACTAACACCTTGCATTAGTTGTGGAACATTTGTTAAAAACAATGAAAGAGACTCTATTAAAGATGGCAGCAGAGTAAGGAGCTCCAAGAGTCAGCTCATCATACATGGCAGTTAGTAATCACACAGAGCTATCGAAAGCACCTGTTTGGGCCAGGAGACCACAAGAGCATCCTGCAACATCACTGAAAGAACAGAGGAGGAGACTGCCCATCTGCAGTGAAGATTTGTGAGTAGAGCACTCCACACCATGGAGGCTGGTGCCCACCCTCCACTGGTGATGCAAGCCACCTTGGAGCTATTCTGTGGCTGGAGTTGGAAGCTCCATTTCCCAAAAATGGGGGAGAAAGAGATGGACGGGCACTGACTTCAGCTGATTATTAAATCTGGCTGGCTAAAGTATAATTATGAGAATAGCTAAAGTTTGAACCTGTCCAAGTAGGAAAGAGGCCAGTAGCCTCTATTTTAACTCTGCCCCTGCCATGACTGAAAATCACAGTGCTCATAGGGACCAGCTCCTTTCCATCCAGATCAGATTGCAGCTCTAGCCTAAGCCCTAGCCCCAACTCAGGCAGAGAGGAAGCTGGCAGGACCTGCAGCAGTCTCTCCAGGCAGCTGCATGTGCTTTCATCCAGCACAGACTGGATAGTCAGACACCTGGGGCTATATCCCCACTCCAAATAGGATAGGAGGAAAATTGTGTTTCTTTGGCCTTTCTGGTCAACTGCAAGTGCTTTTGGCCCACACAGACTAGTTTGTTGAGCATCTTCAATTCCATCCTCACCCCTCAAACTCCTGCATAGGATCAGAGGGGTCTGGTGTTTCTTCAGCCTCTATGGACAACTGCAAGTGCTTTCAGCCCACACAGACTGGATAGTCAGACACCTGTAGCTCCTTTCCTGCCCCCCAATAGAATTGGAGGGGAGCTGTGTTTCCTCAGCCTCTCTGGGCAACTCTAGGTGCTTTTGGGTTACATTAACTGGACTGTTTGGGTGTCCGTGGCTCCACCCTCACCCCCAAAAGGACAAGAAGTGGGCAGTGTTTCCCCAGCCTCTCTAGGCAACTACAGGTGCTTTCAGCCTGTGTGGAGTAGTTTGTTGAGCCCTGTAATGGTTTGAGTTTGAATTAATTATGAATTCCAAAAATATAAATTAGATTATGTTTGTAAGCTCATCTGTTCATCTGGGCATGATTAAGTTATGAGTAGGGCTTTAATTGCCACGTCAGTGAGACGTTGAGCCCCACCCCT
>PVKH010048548.1:0-10189 GCA_004027955.1 Chaetophractus vellerosus | reverse complement strand
CCATATTGAGTCCCTTGTCATTCCTATCTGGATATAATTTTCATGTATGTTCTTTGTGGTTACCATAGGGTTAAATTTTAAGATCCTATGAGAGCATATGTCGCACTGTGGTTGAGTGCCTGCTTCCTACATATGAGGTTCTGAGTTCAATCTCCGGTACCCCCTTAAAAAAAATTAGCATCCTATATATATGTAACAATCATATTTAATACCAACTTGACTTGATTAGCATACGTGTATACTTTCCCTATACCCCTCCATCCTCCCACCTTTTTTGGTACTTGGTACAAATTATATTTCTATGCATTATATGTATAAAACCATAAATAGATTACTTCTTATGCATTTGCATTATAGTACTGGTATTTCTAAATACTCAAATGATTACTTTATCAGTGGTCTTTATTTCTTTATGTTACTTTGAAACACTGTCTAGAGTCTTTTCTTTAGTCTGAAGAACTCCCTTTAGCATTGTTTGTGAGGCAGGTGTAGTGGTGATCGCCTCCCTCAACTTCTGTTCATCTGACAATGTCTTAATCTCACCCTCATTTTTGAAAGAAAGTATCACTGGATATAAAATACTTAGTTGGCAGTGTTTTTTCTTTTGGCACTTTAAGTATTTCAACCCACTGCCTTCTTTCCTCTTTGGTTTCTGATGAGAAACTGGCACTTATTCTAATTGGGACTCCCTTGTACATAAGGCATTGCTTTTCTCTTGCGGTATCCAGAACTCTTACCTTGTCCCTTAATTTGAAAGTTTGATCAGTATGTTAGTTTATCCTGTTTCTTCAAGTTTGTCTGGGCTTCTTAAATGTGTATATACAGTATATTGCTAAGTTTGGTAAGTTTTCTGTCATTATTTCTTTCACTATTCCTTCTGCCCCTTTCTTTCTTTCTTTCTTTCTTTTCTTTCTTTCTTTCTTTCTTTCTTTCTTTCTTTCTTTCTTTCTTTCTTTCTTTCTTTTATTCTCTTTCTTCTCTTTCTTTCTTTCTTTCTTTCTTTCTTTCCTTCCTTTCTTCTCTTTTCTTCTCTTTTCTTCTCTTTTCTTTTCTTTTCTTCTCCTTCTGGGATTCCCATAATGTGTATATAGCTAAACTTGATGGTGTCCCTGGGTCTCTCAGGCTATTTTCAGTTTTTGTAACTTTTTTTTTCTGTCCTAAGCTTGCCCATTTCAATTGTCTTGTCTTTGAGTTCACTGATTCTTTCTTCTCCCAGCTCCAATGTGCTGTTGAAATCATCCTATTAATTTTTCATTTCACTTATTTTGGTCTTCAACTCTAGTAGTTCTGTTTGGTACCTTTTTTAAATTTCTATCTCTTTATTGGGATTCTCATATTATTCATTCTCTCTGAGCATGCTAAAGGTCATATTTTTAAAGTCTTTGTCTAGTATGTCCACAGTATTGTCTTCTTTGTTGGTGTTTTCTGGATTTTTATCTTCTTCCTTTGGATAGATCATCATTTCCCATTTCTTTGTCTTATAATCTTTTGTTGCATACTGTTCATTGTAACATTTTAAAGTGTCAATTCTGGGATTCATTCCATGAGGTGTCTGCTTGTTGAGTTTGTAACCAGGTGGTGATATGACAGAGATTTTCTTGACTTTCACCTCTCCTATAAGGAAGGTCTTCCCAAGGCAAATGAAAATGGCAGGATCCTCCCTGTCTTTTCTGGGCCTATATCTTTTCCTGGGCTTGTGCTTCCTAGTGGACCTAGGAGTTCACCTGTTTTCAGGAGTTTGAATGCCCCCTCCACATCCCAGGAAACAGAACTTTTCCCTCTCCTAGGTGTTCTATGGGACTTTAGCAGTTCAGCCTTTGTCACAGGCTCCTGGCCTCTATTGTTTTCTTAGGCTACTTTCACTGTCTCAAGCTGCTTTTTCCTGGGGGGCAAATTCTGGGAGGGAGCTGGAACAAGCCAGGTACCCATAAAGGGAATGCCAGCCAGCTCCAAAATGCCCTGGAAAGGGGATGAGGGAGGGGCCAGGAAGTATGCCAGAAACTTCTTCCACAGCTCCTAAAGCTGCACTTTCTTGACCTGCCAGCAAATCAGCCTTTCAGCTGTCCTCCACAACTCTGAGGCAGCATACCATCTTAAGTCTCCTCTGCTGCCTTTGTCTGGGATGGATCGGAACAATAGCTGTGCTCAGAGCCAGATCTCCAGCAATCCAAAGCCACTAATCAAAAGCCATGATCAGCAATTGGCCCATACCCACCACAGATCTTGTGGAAGTGGAATTTTATGTTCCTTTCTGGCATCAGCAAGCTCCATCAGGTTCTGAATCCCACTGCTGCTTGCAGTGAGTGTAGGGGCTGGGTGAGAGTAACTGCTGCACAGAGAGAACAATTTACTGGTATTTACAGTAATTTACCAGCCTCTTCCCTCTTTTCCCTGGATGCTGTATAGTGTTCTACTGGACTCCAGAGTTTTGAAATAGCTGATTCAGGCAGTTCCTGCCTGTTTAATAGTCATTCTGGTGGAAGGACTGATTCCTGGAGCTTCCTACTTCACCATTTTCCCCAACTGCCCTTCTGGACACTCCTCAGAGAGGTCCAAGTAGTTAGGTGAAATTGTGGCTGTTTGTGCAGCATGAGGTATGAGCACTCCTGTGTGATACTTTTAAAACTCCAATCTGCCAACCCCATTTCCAAGATATTTTTATTCCTTTTACTTTGATTAATACTCTACCAATGAAAAATCTGATGGAGAAAGAGGAGTGTGATGTTGTAGAATAGAATAAAGGAACAGCTCTGAAATGCATTTTTTCCTTTGCCTTTTCAGTTTATCCTCCTTTTTTGTAATTTATCTCCTCAATGTTTTCACTTTTCTGTAATAGAAGTCCTTTAATAACAAATAACCATAGAGTAGCATTCCCCATGCCTCAAAGTGGCTTTGTAATTCTTGGCTTTGACAGCAGAAAACACAGTGGTTTGAGGGGCAGAGTAAAGAAAATGTTATTTGTAGGCAGCACATTTATCCGGCTGAAATAGCCCAAAGTAATGGAATTCAGAAAGCACTGATGATACAATTATTTAAGATTTTTCCTGGCTTTCCAGGGAGCTGAGAGAACAGAGTTTCACAGAGTAGACAAACATCACATTTCAAAAGCATATGAGAAATTAAAGAGCTTCATTCAAAATAAAATATATTGGTTCAGATCCTGCCTCTTTATGTTTTAAAAATCATACCCCAACAGCACTTTGGAAGAAATGTTTATTTTTAAAAGCCATATTTAAGAATACCTACATATTAAGTAATATCCTGGAGTTTTGGTTCACTATATGTTTATTCTAATACATGTAGAATTTTCTCAAGTCTAGCTAATGCCATTCCATTGGAAGAATCAGAGTTTTCCAGATGGAAGGAGGCAAATGTTTCAACCCAAATGGAGAGATTTGAAAAACAGCCATACTCTTTGAGGACTGAGCATTGGAAAAATGTTACCAAACCTGGAAATATAAAAGTGTCATCCCCAAGAGGCTAGAATAATCTTCACATGGTAGAACTTCAAATCACAGCATCATGAGGAATTAATATCATCTTGTTCATCCTATTTAAGAAATCTGAGGTCCAGACTAGCTAAGTGACTTAACCAAGATGATCCACCTAAGAAAGTTAGAGTTAGAACCCAATCCAGTACTTCTTTGATCCATCGACTGTGCTTCCCATTGCTACAGGCAGGGCAGGCAAGAGGCCTGGCCTAGTGACAGGCTTCTATTCTCTTATGGTGGAAGGTCATGTAATGTCCCCTATTCCATCTCTTGATTCTATTAGCCACCAATTCCAAGAACTACCTCTGAGGTCTAGAAGAAAATTAATTGAGCCAGACCCATGTTTTCTTTTTACAAACTATTTTGATTTTGCTCACCCTTGTGCTTTTTTCTGTTTCTCTTTATGGAAATATTTCAAAATATTTTAGAGAAGTATTTCAAATATTCCTTTAGAAAGATTAAAGTTACCTTAGTTTTCATGTGTTAGTAGGAAATAGAGATTATTTCATTTGATAATTGATTTGTTCCTGCTCTATTTGTTCTAAGTCTTAAACAAAGTAGAATGGTCTGACTCTATTCTATGGTGTATCAGTCAGAAAGTCCTGACTCAACACTGAAGACATAATTACTGGGGACTATCGGAGATAATTTACTTATGGACCTCTCTACAGAGGTGTATGCAGAGTTAAGGAAGACAGCAACAGAGGTCTAGGTACCTACAGACCAGCCATAAGCTCCCCCACACCTGAAGGGGGAAGGGAAGTAATGGAGGGACCTAAGCCTCTTGAGAGTTGAAACTGGAGGCTAGAAGGGGAGAGCTGAACAGCTGCTGTTATCATAGAATGATGCCACTGCCAAACTGTAGGCAGTGACGGAACAGGAAAGAAATACTCCAACTGCTCTCTTCTGTTCTCCTTTTTCCTGATAGTGCCTCCCATGGCTGAACCCACCCTGAAGCCACAAGACCTGGAGGATTAGAGGACCTCTCCCTCCACCACCCACACAGAATGGGCAGAGTAGAGAAAGGATTTGGGAGCCAAATAGAGAACAACCAACATATGTAATCTCGAACTTATCCCCAAACAAGTTTCCCACCCAGTATTTTAAATTTAACACTAATGGATGCAAGAGCTCTTTTAGTGCATAATGGTCTTCTTTGCTTTCTTTTATGTTCTAGACATAGTTTTGCTTTTTTTTTTTTAACTCGGCATCCTTAATACAAACGTTAATTGTGCCATGCAGCAGTAGTGTCCAAGGTCTAGTGTGAGAGGTTGAGATCTGTTTGCTTCTAAAATAAATGGTCCCAGTTTGTTGTTCTGTTGCATTTTCAAACATGCTTTTTATGGTCATCATGGCATCAGCTGGCAAAGTGTCATAGCTGTCCGTGGGCCAGTCTTTAGTTGTACTAGCTCCCACTTCTGAATTCAACTGTTTTCATTCTTGATAAATCTTTATTTAGTTATTCACTCAACAAATTTTATTGAGTACCTATTATGTGCCAGGCATAGTGTTAGGCCCTGAAGATATTAAGGTGAACAGAGCCGAAAAGGTTTCTGTCCTTAAGGAGTTCATGCTTCATTTTAGAACTCAGAGATTCTCTTAAGAATCTTTTAATTTTCTGATGTTTTTGGGGGGTGGGGAAGGTGGGCACTTTTTCTGGTGCTCCACCACATTGGTTAAGGTTGTCAAATACTGGACTCTAGTATCACTGTTGTCCATTCATTCAAAAAATAATTTCTGAGCATCTACTATGTTAGTATGTAGGGATTGAGAAACTAATATATCTTAGTGTTCAGGTACTACTGGTCTGGTTGGGAAGCTCATACATACAAATACCTACAATGGCAGGGTGTCAAGTGCTCTAAGACTAGCGAATAATTCTGTTATTTAGAATGAGGGTGACTGAGAGTTGCAGAAATAACCATAATTCCCAATTTCCTGATTGCTCAGGCAAATCATTTAAAGCCTCACTGTTAAAGATGTGTGCTCATATTTAATAGGGTCCCATAAGTACTCACTTATAAAAGCAGGGCTTCCCAGAATCCATTGGCATAAACTGTTCAACTCTTTGAAATACACATGAAACAGTTCCAAGCACAGTAATAACATTGTGCATAAATCACATGACTCTAAATTAGGTGGCTCAGTAGAAACTGTTTAGAGATCATTGTATAAGTTCTTTATATTGGTATTGTAGTCCTATACTATGGAAAGGTACTCATGGAAACTGAAAAATGAAACTGCAAGATCGTGAAAAAGTGGTTCTAATAGTAGTTGGCATTTTTTATATATCTTAATGGTTCTAACTATGGACTCTATATAGCTACTTAGAAGGTGATAGCTCTTATATTTCTGTACCTACACCTTAAAATGCTTTGTCCTGGCCCCAGAGTTATCTCGTCCTCTGACATATTGAAAAGGAAGCTCTGCAGTCCTGTTTCTTAATTTAACTAAAACTGAAAATTTTCTCCAGTAGTATTGTTTTGACATGCCCAATAAGGCTCTTTTTATGTTTCTAAATGATAGAAAAGAGCACTCCTATGAAATGCATTTTTCTTCTCTTCCTGCCATTCTTTTACCGTATAGTTTTGAGGGAAGGTGTCCCTGATAAAGATAAGGGAAATGGATGTTAGTCACTTTCCATTAGGATGTCCTGGGTTGGCGGTGACAGTTATAGTGACTGAATTCACACCTTAGTTCCTACCTGGCTAACACCAGCCTGTGCATATGGCTCCATGCCTGTGGCCCAGCATCCAAAGGCCAAAGAGGCTTCTACAAAGCAAGATTCTGGCTCTCCTTTTTGTTCTTACAGATCCATATTTGGAAGTTGTCATTTAAAAATTTAGTCTCAGGGACTGTTTTATTGGAACTTTGTTTTTATTTTTGCATTTTTGGTAGTGAAAGAGGTTAGTGCTGTTTATGTGCTGTGTAATATATAGTTGTCCACAAAGCTGGGAAACAGTATAAACTTATTTTATATAGTATTTCAGCTATACTTTTCAGCCTCCAGACACTTTTTCAGGTGAATTACTTTAAATTTAAAGCATTAGGTCAAGTTATTAATCTGAAAAAGTACAACAAATGCCTTATCTTCCCTATGTTTGCAATTTTTTTTTAGATACTCCGTATATTTGTTCACATTTTTTCAGATCAACCTTTAGACCCACTGCTTTAATTTTAGAGGCCCTTCACCTGAGACCATATTGAACATACTGTTTGAAAAAACTTATATACTGTATACAAAGTTTATCCTATGTTAGTTACCTAATCTTGCAGACAAACTGTACAATTTGACCCCTTTGCCAGATTTTCTTCAAATGGTAAACAATCTTGCAGGAAATCTTGCAAGAACTCTGAAGTACTTGAAGTTAGACTTATTTCAGTGTTTTTATGTCTGTCTCTTATATTGTGCCATTAATTTGTCTTTGTGCTTTCATTCTTGAATAATGCCAAAGGCAAAGAGGACTCAATAGGCATTGTTTCCAAATGTTTGCCATTTTGATGCTGAAGATAATTATGCTATTTTGTCTTAATCGATTCTTACATTGTATCTGAGCATGACCATATCAATTGTCTAGTGGATTTAATGCCTCTTAGCTGTCTAGTAAGACAGAGAAAGGTTTAGCTATCAGTCAGCCAAGTCTCTTGCTGTGACACATCAATTCAAAGAAAATTCATAATGCTTCATAGATAACCTCAAAAGACTTTTGTGGCTTGGTTTCTTACCATCCCACCTTATTGATTTGCTTTTCTTCTACTTCTGATAAAGGCAATGAAATGGCCACCCTGATGGATAAATGAGAG
Source organism: Chaetophractus vellerosus (assembly GCA_004027955.1). Taxonomy (NCBI): domain Eukaryota; kingdom Metazoa; phylum Chordata; class Mammalia; order Cingulata; family Chlamyphoridae; genus Chaetophractus; species Chaetophractus vellerosus. The sequence goes on along the minus strand of PVKH010048548.1, from coordinate 2,894 downwards.
TTACTGATATAACTAAATGACTGCAAAAGCACACTGACACTCTCAGAACAAGAGCTGTTACAGGATTCCGCTTTTCAAAAACTAAAACCCCACCGCCTTTGCACCAAGCCCAAACATGAAAGATATCATGTTATCCCTTCAGCATTTAGCAGTATCTATTACTTGGACTTACATTGTCTTCAAGCATCTCTTATCTTGAATAATGTATGTCACTTTCTTTTATATATACCTATTCTTTGTGATTGTCCCTGAATATATTTACCAAGCAAACCTTCTTCAAAGACCATTGTCCTAAGCATGGAGCTTTGGTATAAAAGAGCTAAACATGAATCAGCATTTCTTTCCTTTTCTCATACTTCATTCATGCTTCTCCCAACCCCCTCTCCCAAACCACATACATACACACTGTCTTTCCAGGTGAAATCCCTAACTCTACTTGTATAGTCTTCTAGAATCTTCATAAAGAGGAATTTTGTTACCTTGAATATAGTCTACCTATCACAGACATGACTAGAAACACAAGTCTTCTATACCTGGAAAAAAAACATATTGAAATTATGTATTTGTGAAATGGCTATGTATGAGTTGTGAGCTCCGTCATTTACTCAGTGGTACATAACCACTGCCTACATCTCAGTAGGCAGACTCTGTGCTAAGCACTGGGTCTTTAGTGGTGATATTTTTTTCTCTTACCCTAGTCAGGTGGAAAGCAGGGAAAAGAAGGGTAGTAGTATTGGAAAATACCAATAGATATTAGGATTTGAATAAAGTTTTAAAAAATTTATTTTGTACTGATTTTATTTTAATGAAGCTAAACATTAAAAATTTAAATTAAAGCAAAACATAACATGGTAAAACTAAGATAGACAGGTATATAATGAAAAGTAAAACTTTCATTTCCTTTCCTTCAAGCCCCTAATCCTCATTTACCCAAATAAACACTGCTAACATATTTTTAGTTTTGTTCAGAGTAAAACAAGGCAAAACAAAAAGTAAAACAACACACACACAAACCTCTACATATATCTGATATATTTTGTGGCTTCTTCCATAAAAGAACTTATACATTTGCCTCATTCTCTATTTTAAGACATTAAAATTTTTGAAACAATTTCAAACTTATAGAAAAGTTGTAATATAGTACCAGGGACTTTTTTTTTCCCTGAAAATTTTGAGAGCAAGTTGCTAACCTTAGTATGTATTTGCCTTAGTGAGCCAATGGACTGCCGATGCAAAGTACCAGAAGTGGGTTGGCTCTTATAAAGCTCACAGTTCCGAGCTGTGAAATGTTCAAATCAAGGCACCATCAGAGAGGCCTTCTGACCAAAGCCAGCTACTGTTGATCCTGGTGTGCTGCCATGTGGCGATCAGGCATATGGCAGGCTTTGTCTCCTTAGCTGTGGGCTGCTCCGTGGGTTCAGCCCATTGTGGGCCTCTTTCCATGCCTCTGTGCTCTTCTGGTTCCAGACACTGGGGCCTCTCTCAACCTCTCAGGGGCTTCTCTATTTTCCTGCAGTCCTCTCTCACGTGGCAAGATCAATATAATATGGCAGCTTCCATTGCCTCTGTGTGTCTCTCAGTGTGTCTGCATTTATATAAGACCCAGAGAGAGGGCGGAAACTCAACCTGAGTCACACCTCACGATGTAGTCCAATCAAAAGCAATCTAATCAAGTGATCTACAGTGAGTCTAATGCAATCAAAGGGTACCAACAGAAATAGATTAGTTTAAGAACATAATCTTTTTTGGGGGATTGACTAAATTCAAACTGTCACACTATTTTTCTACAAACAAAACAATCTCCTACAATACAACCATCAAAATTAGGAAGATGACATTGATACACCCCTATATCTAATCCTCAAACCCCATTCAATTTTTGCCAGTTTTCCTAACAATGTCTTTCATAGTTAAAAGATCCACTTCAAAAATAATTCACTGTGTTAAGTTGTAATATCTATTTAGTCTCCTTTAGCCTGGAATAGTTCCTCAGTTTTTATTATTATTATTATTATTATTTTATTTTCATTATCTTGATTCTTGAATCACAGGCCAATTGGGGTTTTCTGTTTTTTCCTTTTGATTAACTTCACATTCCAGATCTTTGGCAGGAATATCAAGGAATTGATGCAGTGTTCCTTTCATTGTGTCCTGTCAGGTCCCATGTGATTTTAATTTCTCCCATTACTGATGATGTTCACTTTGATCTTTTACCCTTTTACCCTTTAAAATTAATAAGTATTTTGTGGAGACATGGTGTGAAATTATGTAAATATCCCTTTCCTAATCAAACTTTTCATTTATTCATTTATTTATATTCATACAGATCATGGTTTCCTGTTTTATTCCATGAGTTATAATCTCTTACTATATTTATTTTGGTGCTCAAATTGTCCCAGATTAGGCCAGAAGGAGCTCCTTTAAGATGACTCCTATGTTATTTTGACTCAGAAGCCTTCTTATTCTTTGAACTCTCCTTGCTATCTGGCACATTAAGTATTCCAGGCTTATCTTGCACTTTACTTATGCCAGCCCCCCAATTTCAGCCTTTTTTCCAAGGGATCTTTGTTCTTTTTAGTGGAGAATGGTATTTAGAAACCAAAGTCTAGATGCCAGATGTCCTCATTGCTTTTGGGGGTGTTGCTGCTATCAAGACCTTTCAATGGACAATCATAGGGAACATATATGAGTGTACATGCACACACATACATACACATGTCTACATCTACATTTATTTCTATTCTGGTATATATTGAAAGCCATAAGTCCACATTGATACCTCCAATCTTTGCTCTTATGGTCTCTCTTTCTCTATTTGTAACTCAGTTGTACAATGTGAAACTGGCTTTCATTATTCTTAAATACATTTACTTATTTGATCATTTTCCCTATAT
>PVKH010048547.1:0-10189 GCA_004027955.1 Chaetophractus vellerosus | reverse complement strand
GAGCCACAGCATTGAATCCAGAATTTCTGCTTAGTGGGCCCATATCAGTAAATTCAGCCTGATCCAACTTTATACTCCTTCCACCATTATCCCATACCCTTAGTAACCATTCCCACACATATTCCCCTGATTTCTGTCTGTATAAGTTAGAGAACTCAAGCAGTTCTTTCTGAGTATAACGTACTTCCTCATGGATCACACTTTGTATTTCACCTTTGGGGGCTTGTTGTGATTTTAGTCTAGTCTGGAAGACAAGAGGGGTGGAGGGGGTGGGTAAGGAGAAGGATTAGAGATGTCTTGCAGGCTACTGACCTCAGGGCATTCCTTTGCATTTTCTTCTGGTGAGACAGGATTAATCTCTTCAGGCAGGGGTTGAAAGGCAGATTCCTCAGGGCAGAGTGGAGGCTGGGCAGTGCATACTGGAGTTTGGCTGGTAACTGCCTCTTGGCTGAGCAGTGGTCCAGACTCCCTGGGGCAGGCCGGAGGCTGGGCAGTACATGCTGAAATTTGGCTTGTACCCACCTCAGAGCTGGAAGGAGGTCCGGACTCCCTGGGGCATGCCAGAGGCTGCACAGTGCAGGCTTCAGTTTGGCTGGTACCCACCTCAGAGCTGGAAGGAGGTCCGGTCTCCCTGGGGCAGGCTGGAGGCTCAATGATACAAGGTTGACAAGGTGTGGTCTCCACAGAGCAGGCTGTCACAGGTTTATCTGGTAAAGTCTCAGCAGAATTTAGAGTTCCAATGTCCCCACCAATATCATCATCATCCTATATGTCTCCATCCCAATCCTCGGGGTTCCACTCCTTTCCCATCAACGCCCTCACTTTAATTGCAGAAACCCTGCAAGGTTGAGATTTTAGTTTCCTCTGTAGTTCTGCTACTCATATAATGAGCATCTGGGTTTGATTCTCAGATATCTCAAGTCTTTGGCTACAGGAGTAAAGATTTTCTTTCAAGGCACACGTAGAAACTTTCATATCATTCATACGGCATTTAAGTTCCAAATTTGAAGACTTTAGCTCATCCCTTTCTTTTTTAACTGTATCCAGAGGATCTAGAAGGAGCCAGCCAACATCATTATACTTTTTTATGCCGCAAAATTCTGTTAAAGTATTGAAAACACTGTCACCCAGATCCTTGCTTCTTATAAGCGTGGAAGTAAGGGAATCCAGTGAGGCTATATTGCATATCTCTATTGCCAGCTCACACCATGGACTCTTAGCAACCTCTTCATTATTGGAAAGGGGGTCATTAGTACCCTTGAGTCCAATTAGAGTAGAGAACCACCTCAGAGATCCCATGTTTAGGACTCTGTTCCTCAAGAACCACTCCCGGTACCAGCTGTTATAGTCAGGGTTCACTTGGGAAACAGAATCAACAGGAGATATCTGTTAAAAATATAAGATTTTATAAGAGTCTCTCACATGACCGTGGCGATGCACAAGTCCAGGTTCTGCAGGCAGGCTGCAAGCCAGGGGCTCTGATGAAAGACCGATGAAGGGTCCTTGATGAGTTTCTGGGAGAAGTTGGCTGTCAAACGACAAGCTGGGAAATTCTCTCTTAATGTTGAAATCAGTTCCCTTTTATGGCAGTCAACTGAATGGATAAAAGCGTCATCCATTCTTGATCCAATTTCCCTGACTGATGCAGATGTAATCAGCCATCCATGCAGTAAACTCATTGGTGATCAATGTCCAAAATGCTCTTGTATTACAATTAGCCCAGTACTTGCTGGAACTAATACCTGTACACAATTACTTGGCCAACTTGACGCAGTAGCCTAACCATCACAGTAACTATTAATCCAACTACATCAATGTCTTTAATTATAAACAGCTTTTAAATGTACGACTCAGATAAGTCAAAAGTAAAAAAAATGAAGAAAATATAACACACAATACAAATCAATGAAATCTAGAGTACTGTATTAATTTCAGACAAAGAAGACTTCAGAAAAATGAAAATTATCAGGGAAAAAGAGGAACATTCCTTAATGAGAATGGAGTAAATTCTTAAAAAAAAAATCTATAGCAATCTTTAACATATACACACTTAAAACAGTGAGTCAAACTGTGTGAAGCAAAAACTGATGGAACTGCAAGGAGATATAGAATTCCCTCATCTACTGTATACCATGGCAAATTGGGCATCTAAACATCAGACACTATTATAGTTGGGGACTTTAACACCCCTCTTTCAGTAATCAAGCAAGTAGAAAGTCAGTAATGATACAGTTTGCCTGAACAGCACCATCAATCAACTTAATCTTCTTGATATTTATAGAATATTCCAACAATAGCAAAATACACATTCTTCTGAAGCTTACATAGAACATTCATCAAGATAGACCATATTCTGAGCCTTAAAACACACTTTAAATAACTTAAAAATCTAGAAATCACATAAAATATCTTATATTATGAGGGAATTAAACTAGAAATCAGTAAGAGGAAGCTATAGCTGGAATACTCCAAATGTTTGAAAATTAAACAATACACTTCCAAATAACACCTGGGCCAAAAAAAGAAGTCTCAAAAGATTTTGCAAACTATTTTGAACTAAATGAATTGTGGCATCTAGTGAAAGAATGCTTAGAGGGAAATTTATAGTGTTGAATAACTATATTAGAAAGGAAAAAAAGATTGAAAATATCTAACCTAAATTTACATCTAAGGAAACTAGACAAAGAAGAGCAAATTAAGCCTAAATCAAGCAGGAAAAAAATAGAAATAAAAATTATAGCATAAATCATGAAATTGAAAACAGGAAAACAACAGAGAAAATCAACCAAACCAAAAGTTGGTTCTTTGGAAAGATCAATAAAGTTGATAAACCTATAGCCAGAGTAACAAAAATTTTAAAAATAAAGATTGAGATTGTACACATAAATTACCAATATGAAAAGATGAAAGAGAGGTTGTTATGACTCATCCCACAGACATTAACATGGTAATAAAGGCTAACTATGAACAACTCTATGCCCACAAATTTTATAATTTAGATGCTATGGACCAATTACTTGAAAGACACCCTCTACAAAAACTCACACAGGGAGAAATAAGTAATCTGAATAGACAAATCTATTAAAGAAAATGTATCAATAATTAATAACCTGCCAAAAAGAAAGCAAAGAACCAAATGCATTCTGGTGATTTCTGCATTTAAGCATTTAAGGAAGAAATGATATCAATTCTCCGTAGGCTATTCCAGGAACTTGCGAAAATAGAAACATTCCCTAACTCATTCTATTGGGCCAGCATTAACCTAATACCAAAGTCAGATAAAATTATTACAAGAAAGGAAAACTAAAGACTAACAGTTCCCATCAATATAAATGCAAAATATTAACAAATTGAATCCAACAATGTATAAAAATGATTATAGACCACTACCAAGTGGAGTTTGTTCTAATGAAATGTTGGTTCCACATTTAAAATCAATTAATGTAATCTATACATCTACAAGTTAAAGAAAAACCATACACTCATATCAATTGATGCAGAAAAAACAATTGACAAAATTCAACAAAATTTATGATTTAAAAAAATCTCTCAGCAAACCAGGAATAGAGGGGAACTTCCTCAGCTTGGTAAAGAACATCTACAAAAAATTCATACAACTAACATCATATTGAATGATAAGAAACTAGACATTTTCCCCTAATATCAAGAATAAGGCAAACATATCACCTATCACCATCCTCTGGACATCCTCGCCAGTGGATTAAGACAAGAAAAGGAAATAAAAGTCATACAGATGGGGAAAGAAGAAATGAAGCTATCTTTGATCATTGATTGGCTATGTATAAAAATCCCAAAGAATCCACCAAAAATATCCCAGAACCAATAAGTGATTATAGATCATAGGATACAAGGTTAATATATAGAAATCAATTGTCCCCCTATATACCAGCAATGAAAAATTGGGATTCATATATATATATATATATCAGTTACAATAGTGCTGAAATTACAAAATCTACATATAAACATAACACAATATGTACAAGATCTATATGCAGAAATTTATAAATCCCTTATAAAAGAAATCAAAGGCAAATAAATGGAGAGATGTTTACATGGATTGGGAGCTCAATATTGTGAAGTTAATTCTTCCCAAAATGATCCATAGAGTCAATGTAATCACAAGAAAATGCCCAATGAGCTATTTTGTAGATATTAACAAACTAATTCTAAAACTTGTGTCGAAAGACATAAGACCTAGAATAGACCATAGACCATACTATACTGAAGAAAAAGAACAAGGTTAGAGATTTGGAGGACTCACACTATCCAACTGCAAGACTTAATAGAAAGTAAATATAATCAAGACAGTATGATATTGGCAAAAATAAGAAGATGACACAGAGATTAATTAAATAGAAAGCCCAGTAATAAAAAACACCCAAATATCATCAGCTGATCTTTAACCAAGATTCAAAGACAAGTCAATTATGAAAAGATGGCCTATCAACAAATGATGCTGGGCCAATTGAATGTCCAAATGCAAACAAATCATAATAGTCTCACACAACTTACCCCTTAACCAAAAGTGAATCATAAACCTAAATCTAGAATGCAGAGCTGTAAAACTTCTGGAAGAAGACATCAGAGAAAACTAAGGTAATCTTGAATTTAGTGATGATTTTCTAGATACTCATCAAAGAAAAACTGCTAAGTTGGACTTTATTAAAATTAAAAACTTCTATTCTATTAGGAGAATGAAAATACACACCAAAGACTGAGAATGAATATAAGCAAAACATATATCTTTTGCAAAACATATGTTTTTTGATAAAAGACTGGTATAAAAATATTAAACTTCAAAAATAGGAAAATAAACAACCAAATTAATAAATGGACAAAAGATTTGAATACCATAAAACAAACCTCAATAAATTTAAAGTATTAAAATAATACAGTCAAGTTTGCTGACCACAATTGAATGAAATTATAAATCAATAGCATGAATATGTAGAAATTAAGCAACACACTCCTAAATAACCAATGAATCAAAGAAGAAGAAAGATCACAAATCAAAACCTAACCTTCCATGAGAAGACATTAAAAAAGAGCAAACTAAACTTAAAGCAGGGAGATTAAAGGAAACAATAAAGATTGGAGGGAAATTAATGAAATAGAGAAAAGAAAAACAATAAAGAAAATCAATGAAATCAAAAGCTAGTTCTTTGAAAAAACTAACAAAATTGACAAACCTTTAAATTTACCAAGAAAAGAGAGAAAACTGAAATTGGTTATCAGAAATGAATGGACTACTACTTGACTTCATGGATATAAAAATATTTATGAAGAAATACTAATGGTATAAATAATTGTATGCCAATAATTAGACAATTTACAAACAATAAACAAATTCCTAGAAAGACACAAACTACTGAAACTGACACAAGAAGAAATAGACAATCTGAATAACCCTATAAATAGAAAAATAGTTTACTTAGTAATAAAAAAAAATCTACCAATAAATAAAAGCCCCAGGCTGAGAAGGCTTCACATGTGAATTCTATCAACCAGAAAATGAAGAATTAACATGAATTGTTCACAACTCTTATAAGAAATAGAAAAGTAGGGAACACACACCAATTCATTCTGAGGTCAGTTTTACCATGATAGCAAAACCAGACAAAAACCTCTTAAGAAAAGAAAACCACAGACCAATATTTCCTATGACTATGGATGCATTAAATCCTCAACAAAATATGATCAAACTGTGAATCTAGAACATGACCAAGTGAGATTTATCTCAAGGTTGTAAGATTGGGTTAACATTTGAAAATCAATTAATGTAATACACCATATCAATAGAATAAAGTGCAAAAACTACATGATCACCTCAATAGATTCAGAAAAGGTGTTTAACCAAATCCAACACTCATTCATGATAAAAAATCTAAACAAATTAGGAATAAAAGGGAAATTCCTCATCCAGATAAAGGGCATCTACATAAAGTCCAAAGATGATATAACACTTAATGGTGAAAAATTGGATGATAATGATGTCTGCTCTCACCACTTATTTCAACACTGTAGTAGAGGTTCTAACCAAGGAAAGCAGGTAAGAAAAGAAATAAAAGTTACCTAGACACCAATGGAAAAATTAAAACTATCTCTTTTCACAGATTATAAGATCTGTGTATATAAAGTATTTTTATTCTTTTTAAAATTTCTTTTCAAGATACTTAGACCACATAAATGTTACACAAAAAATATAGGGATTCCCATATGCCCCACCTCCTTCACCTCCCACACCTCTCACACCTCTCACAACCTCCCACATAAACATCCTTTATTAGTGTGGCACATTAACTGCAATTGATCCTGGGACTTTGCCATTAAGCATGGACCATAGTTCACATTGTAGACCACACTCTCTCCCACACAGTTCTGCATGTTATATGATGATGTGAAATGGCCTATATCTGCCATTTCAATGTCACTCAGGACAATTCCCAATTCCCGAAAAAGCCCTGTATTACAATTGCTTTTCCCTCTCCTTGCCCCCAAGGCCACAAGTTGCCACTAGCTCCACATCAATGTTGTAATTGCTTCCATTGCTAGAATCCCAGTATGTCTATAGCAGAATACCAGTAAGTCCACTCTAGTCCATTACTCTTCCCCCCATCCTGAGGAGTCTGGGATGGTGATGTCCACTCCACCTCCAATTGAGAGGGGGTTTATATCCCATGGGGAAGATGGATGGGATTATCCTGCTTGCAGCTACAGACTCTCTCCATTCCCTGGGATGGCCATTGTCCATCATCATCTCCCTGCTAGTTGTCCTGGGTGAGTCCAATGAGCTGTATTAGAATAGGACTTGCTGCTCCACCAAGGTTCTGGGCCCAGCTGGCACATAGACAGCCCAAAGACTCAAGTCTCTGGACTTACACCTACAAACCCCAGCACCAAGTATAGGTTTGAAAAGAAGGGACAGATGAGCCATGTGCAGGGAAGACATAGTTGAGTCCAACTCTGTCACTCTCAGGAGTACAAACTCCAAAGTAGGGCCTGCTGGCAAGGCACCAAACTCTGGAGATATCTGCCCTGACATAGGGTCTGGGTGACTCCAGAGCCCTCAGGAGCCCCACTATTAGGGATGATATCTGTATTAGTCAGCCAAAGGGGTGCCTTTGCAAATATACTAATAATTGGTTGGTCTTTATAAAGGATATTTATTTGGGGTAGAAGCTTACAGTTATCAGGCCACATAGCATAAGTTTCTTCCCTCATGAAAGTCCACATGTTGGAGCAAGACAGCTGCCAATGTCTGCCATGGTTCAGTCTTTTTGGGTTCCTCTCTTCCCAAGGCTGCAGCTGTAGACTATTAGGCAAACGTCTCACTTGTCTTCTCCTGGGGTGTCCTCTCCAACATCCAAATTCCAACATCAAAACTGCTTCTCAAATATGCTCCCTCTGTCTTTTGCCTTGCCTTTTATACTTGAGACCAAACCCACTGAGGGGCAGGGCTCAACGCCCTACTGATGTGGCCCAGTCAACGCCCTAATCATAACACAATCATGCATAGATAAACAGATCAGTTTACAAGCATGATTCGATATGGATTTTTGGAATTCATAATTACATCAAACTGTAACAATATCCACTTTGGAATTCTATGAGATCGTACTGAGATGTGCATAAGCGTTATCTCTGGGATGACCTCCCAACTCATTTTGAAGTCCCTTATCCATATAAACTCATTTGTCTTTACCTTTTCCCCCTGTCATTTGAGGTCTTTTTCTCAGTTGCATTGCCAGTTGGCGCTTGGTAGCAATCCCTTGGTGCCAGGGAGGCTCATCCCTGGGGGTCATGTCCCACACTGGGAGGAAGGTAATGCATTCATATGCTGAGTTTGGCTTAGAGAGAGGCCACATCTGAGCAACAAGGAGGCTCTCAGGAGGCAACCCTTAGGCACCCCATAACAATAGGCTAAGTATCAATTTCAAGAGCAAAGACTGATAAGGCTAGTCATCAATATCAAGGGTCTATCAGTGGATCATCCTCCTTCCCCAGTCACTGCCCCTGCACTTGGGGGACTGTTGCTGCTCCCTTAGAGAATGTGTCAGAGCTCTCCAGGATGGGAGTTCAGTATTCTCTCATTTTTTAGTGATTCTCCATCCACTGTGACAATGCCCCATGAACATTTGAACATTTTTATATACCTTATATTTATGCTCAGGTGAACATCCTCCCATGCATCCCCCATCCCTGATTCCCCACCCCAATGATCCTCCCCTGCACCAGTTGTAACCCTTCTGTGATCCAAAGCTTCTTCAAAAATGAAGCCATTACAATAGCTGAATACAATTAATAGGAAAATGAAATAACATTGATAAGTTTAAATGTAGGAGATAAAACACATTTTAAAAATTTCTAAAACTAAAAATAAAATAAAATGGAAAGATTGGGATATTTAAAAAATGAAAAATATAAAAAAATTGTTTTTGACATTTTTGCCTTTTGTCACTGCAATATCTGTTGTCCAGTCTGTACAGTGGCACTTTCCCCCTTTCATTCTCTCTGTCTCTTGCATATGGATATCCGTTCTCCATGCACCACTTGTTGAAGAGGCCATTCTCTCCCAACTGAGTGAGCTTGGTGGCCATGTCGAATATCAGATGACTGTATATGCGAGGATCTATATCAGAACACTCAATTCGGTCCCATTGGTCAGTATGTCTATCCTTGTGCCAATACCATGAAGTTTTGACCATGGTAGATTTGTAGTATGTTTTAAAGTCAGGTAGAGTGATATCTTCAACTTCATTTTTCTTTTTCAATATGTCTTTGGTGATTCAGGGCCTCTTACCCTTCCAAATAAATTTTGTAGTTAGTTTTTCCAATTCATTTAAAAATAGTGTTGATTTTTATTGGGATTGCATTAAATATGTAGATCAGTTTGGATAGGATAGACATCTTGATGATGTTTACTCTTCCTATCCATGAACAGGGGATATTCTTCCATTTATTTAAGTCTTTTTTTATTTCCTTTAACAGTGTTGTGTAGTTTCTGTATATAAGTCCTTTACACCTTTGGTTAAATTTATTCCTAGGGATTTTATTCTTTTAGTTACTATTGTAAATGGTATTTTTTCCTTGATTTCCTCCTCAGATTGCTCATTATTGGTGTACAGAGATGCTACTGATTTTTGAGCATTGATATTATAGCCCGTGACTTTACTGGACTCCTTTATAAGTTCTAGAAGATTTGTTGTAGATTTCTCAGGGCTTTCTATGTATAGGGAGGGACATGTCATCTGCAAATAATGTAATTTTTACTTCTTTTCCAATTTGGATGTGTTTTATATCATTTTCTTACCTCAGTGCTTGAGCAAGTACTTCTAAAACAATGTTAAATAGGAGTGGTGGTAGCGGGGATCCTTGTCTTGTTCCTGAACTCAGAGAGAAGGCCTTTAGGATTTCACCACTGAAGATGATGTTAGCTTTGGTTTTTTCACATATACCCTTTATCATGTTCATAAAGTTTCCTTCTATTCCTATCTTTTGCAGTGCTTTATCAGGAAAGAGTGCTGTATTTTGTCTAATGCTTTTTTCTTCATCTATAGAGATCATCATGTGATTTTTTTCCTTTCAATCTGTTCATGTGGTATATTGCATTGATTGATTTTCTTATGTTGGACCATCCTTGCATAACTGGGATGAAACCCACTTGGCCATGGTGTATAATTCTTTTGATATGTTGTTGAATGTGATTAGCAAGTATTTTGTTGAGGATTTTAGCATCTAGGTTCATTAGAGAGATTGGTCGGTAATTTTCTATTTCTGTGGTATCTTTGTTTGGCTTTGGTATTAGGATAATGTTGGCATCATAGAATGAGTTAGGCAATGTTCCTTCTACTTCTATTTTTTGGAAGAGCTTTAGCAGGACTGGTGTTAGTTCTTTCCGGAATGTTTGATAGAATTCAGCTGTGAAGCCGTCTGGTCCTGGGCTCTTCTTAGTTAGGAGGTTTTTGATGACTCAGTCTATCTCTTTATGTGTAATTGGACTTTTGAGTTCATCAATTTTTTCTTTCATCAATGTAGGCTGCTTGTGAGTTTCTAGGAATTTGTCCATTTCCTTTAAATTATCATCCTTCTTGGTATATAATTTTTCAAACAATCCTCTATATTTCTATATAGAGGGTATAGGGTCAGTACTGATATCCACTTTCTC
>PVKH010048546.1:0-10191 GCA_004027955.1 Chaetophractus vellerosus | reverse complement strand
ATGGTACTCTAGCTCCTGGGAAATTGTATCAGCAGTGACAGTTTACTTATTGGATCTCCCCAAATATCAACATGAAAAAAGACAGAACAACTAGAGAACAAAACCAAATCTCTTGGACAATATTAGAAGAAATTTAGATGACAAAATAGGTGGAGACAGACCACCCATAGCCTCTAGGCCAGAAGGTTATTGGAATCTGTACATGAGAAAGCAAATGAAAGATCTGGGGTTGTTAAGACACAAGAACAAAAACTCTTAAAATAGCCAACAGGTATTCACTGGGAAGTGTATCCTACCAACTTGAGAATAGCAATTAGAAGAGAAGACACATGAAAAGAAGAGAAAAGTTGCCTCAGTCAGCTGAGGCCATCCTCACCCAGCGAACGATCAAGAGATACAGACAAGGTCAGCAGATTTGCCTAATTGATGATTCCAGTCACATAAGCAAATAAGAAGTTTTTTTTTATATGACACTTTTGGTTTTGTGGTTATTCTGTATGCAACACTATTTTTGTAATAGATAGCTAATGAGTATGCTAAAGAAAATTTTATTAAGAATTTTATCTTATACATGATATCCTGTCTTTAATAACTGAAATTCAGCATATGGAATACTAAGAATGGCTAAAGTTCTACATGATTATTTTCTTCAGGCTCATTACTTGAACTTTAGGGGATGGATGCATTCTTATATCTGGAACCTCAAACCTGTGGTCTTGCTGCAAACACAGAATGTAGCCCACCAGAGCTGGCAAGGCCCTGCAATGAGTTGTCATTTATAGTCAAACAGAGTTGTTTATTAATAGAATCTTGCTTATTAATTTAATCATGGGCACACTGGTAACAAGATCTGTAAGATATTTTATCCTATCATATGCAACATAGAAATCATCTGGCAGAGAATAAGATTGTATAAGACCCTACAGGAAAATGGGAACCATGAAGCTAGAGAAGATAAGATGATGGACTGTCATGTAAAATAAACAATAGATAAATTCACTGAAGAGGGCAGAAATTAAGTGGGGAATGGAAATTATGTAAAATATATTATTTCAATGTAAAACAAGTCTAAGAAGTCATGTTCAAAAAGATCCAGATACTTCAAGTTTGTAATAAGGGTAGATATCATCCTTTCTTTTTGTTTCTTCTAATGTGGCCCTCATGGGATGGACCTGATTCTTGTCATTGTTATCACCCCATAATTGGCTATTCTCAGCTTCTCTCAGAGGGTCTTCTTTCCATGCAAGCCATGCTGTAATTACCTGAAATAGTTGCTTTACAGCTAATTAAGGCCAACATGGATTCCTCCTACAGTATTCCTGCAGGTCATCAGGGACTACCACTATTCACCAGTGATTGTAACTTTGCTCTACTTAAATCTCCATTTTGTTTCATCTTCCTTATTCAAACTCCTCTAAGATAGACCACAATGCAGGAGAAGCATGGTCATATAATGTGATTCTACAGGTCCAGTTGCATTTTTCATGTTGGTTTTGATAGAGAAAGTTCATGGGGATGGATGAGGCTGCAGTAGATCATCTCTTTCATTTTCCTGTATCTAGAATGGGGTGCATAATTAGAGCAGATTTTCAGGCAAAATCACTATCAGGTAAATGAAGAAGATATTCTCAATTGAGGAATGGGACATTATGAATCCATGAGAGGAACCTAAAACAGAATAAACCATATAGAACTAGGTTTTTAAAATCTTTCACTAAACTCATTTTTCTGATAGGCTTAGCTTTGTCATTGTCTTTAATTTTCTTTATGTAGTTTTCAAACATTTTTGTCTTTCTAGAATTAAGTAAAATAACCTTTGCATCCTTGCATCTGCTGTTAGAAAATTCCTCAAGAACAGCAAGAAAGAAACAGGTAAGAAATAAGATAAATATATGTTAATTCCAATCAAATAATTTGTCACCTATGATTATTTCTGCATACTTTAATGCATTAAAATTATTTTTGATAGGGAAAATTATTATTAATTGTAAAATGCAATATGTACTTTGAAAAGTCATGTCCTTTTTCTTGAAAAGCAGATTGCAGTGAAATTAGCACAGGTATGTAAACATTTTATTTACAAAGAAAAGTAAATGGAGACAAGTATATTACATTACTTATTCCAATTTGTCATTCAATTACATGGCATCTGTGGTGGTTTGGAGCTAGGTATCCCAGAAAAACATGTTCTTAAGCTTAATCCATTCTTGTGAGTGTGAATTTACTGTAAGTAGGGCCTTTCAATGAGGTTACTTCAGTTAAGGAGTGACCCACCTCAGTCTGGATGGGTCATCCTATTACTAGAGGCCTTTATAAGCAGAATGAAATTCAGGCAGAGAGAAAATCACAAAGGAGGGAGCCAGAAGCGGAAAGTCAATGGAATCCAGAAAAGAAGTGAGAGGTTAGGAGAAGCTGCTATGTCCATTGCCATATAACAAAGGAGCCCAGGACCAAGGATGGCCAGCAGCCAGCCCCAGCACACCAGTCTTTGGGAAAAAAGCATCGCTTTGATGGTGCCTTGATTTGGACTTCTCATTGCCTCAAAACTATGAGCCAATAAATTCCCATTGTTTAGGTGACTCTTAGGCCTTGAAATCTAGTTGAGTTTGCCCTGCTAGTTTTAGGAATTATTTGGAACCCATGACTCATGTGTTCTTTTCAATTTCTCCCTTTTGTTATGGGGATGTCTATCCTATGCCTGCTCTTCCCTTTAATATTGGAAGCAGATAATTTGTTTTCTAGGTTTCACAGGTCCACAGACAGGAGAATTGTGCCCTAGGACAGACCACACCCATAAGTGATTGTGATAAGACATTGTACTTAACATTGATACAGAAATGACTTAAGGCTTTTGGGACATTGTGATGGAATTGATGTATTTTGCATGTGGAAAGAACATATCTTTTTGGTGTCCGGAGGGTGGAGCGTGGTGGTGCGAAGCTGCTTGCATCCCAGAAAAATAACATGTTCTTAAGCTTAATCCATGCCTGGGGGTGTGAACCCATTGTAAGTAACCTTTTGATGAGGTTGCTTAGGTTAAGGTACAGTTTGGCACAATCAGGATGGATCTTAATCCTATTGCTAGAGTCCTTTATAAGCAGAATGAAATTATGACAGATATAGAGGAAGCCACAGAAGGAGGAGCTAGAAGCTGAAAGTCAGCAGAACTTGAAAGAAAAGAGAGGCTGCTATGTGCATTGCCATGTGACAGAAGAGCTAAGAACTAAGGATGGCCAGCAGCCAGCCACAAATCACCAGTCTTTGGGGAGAAAGCATTGTCTTGATGATACCTTGATTTGGACTTCTCCCAGCCTCAAAACCATGAGTCGATAAATTCCCATTATTTAAGCATTGCAATAAAGAAATGAAAGCAATAAATTTAACTATGAGAAAAGTCTTTTCCCATCTTTAATTCAAATATTCCTTACATCAAATTAATATTTATAATTCAAATTTGTCACTAATTGTGGCAAGCTTCTTCTGCAGTCTTTATTTCACCATGTAATTTATAGGTACAGTTAAATCTTTATTTCTCTTGATTAGAATCATTAACTTTCTCTAACAAATACAGTGATAGTATTTTCTGAACCAAATATCAGTGAACCCATTGTCTGAAATATGACCTGAATATATCACAGGAAAAGATCATGACTGCTCTGGAAAACCTCCCATATATTGTGATTACTATGTTTTTAAATACTACTTGTCAAAATTTTCTTTGTTTATGGCTTTCCTTGCTATTTAGCATGCTTAGTAATAACATGTCTAAATATATATATATATATATATATATATATATATATATATATATATATATATATATATATGCATAAAGCTTGTTTGGGGTGAATTCAATCAATATTATTGGTTATTTTATAATAAACTGTACGTAGGCAAAAATAAATGAAAACTGTTTGTACTTAAAGGTGAAATTAATTTCTAATATCCATGTAACCTCAAATTCTGGCTGCAATACTGTAGGTGGTCCCATAACTGTTTAGTGACTAAATAAATGATAGAATGAATATACATTATTCTTGAAAAAATAATAATGATCTCAAAATAATGATTTCCTGGTTACTGGACACTGGTTGGATAGTTTCAGACAAGATGATATAATTTGGTTAATAAAATTGGGAAATATAAATAAAATAAAGGAAATCTGCTAAAAAATACTGCCAAATATCTAGTTGCATGGTGTGAATTTGGTAAGTTTGACAAAACCTTCTTATTTTCTCTCAAATTCTTTCATTTCTTTCCTGTTGCTTTTCTCACTTATAGATGATGACTAATGACTGAAATTCCTCCATTAAATCTTCATTCTGCTAGCCCTAGTTTTGAAATATTTAAGTATGATCATCCTTATTGAAGTTAAGAAAAATGCTTAATGCCTTTCTCAACAACAAATTTAATGGGTTTCAATTTGGAATGGGGGCAGCATGGTGAAATGGAGGTCTAAGAATCATATAACTGAGCTGTTATCAAATTTTCATCTAGTGAGCTAAGGTACTCACTGGAAAAAGTTGGTGTTAAGTGGAGAGCAGAATGATCAGGTGGTGAGATGATGATGGGAGCATTAGTCACTGAGGGTTTTGGGGAGACAACAAAGAAGACTGAATGGCCACATGCTTGAGGGAGGATGAAAGAACAAAATTTGCTGATTCTGCTATTCATACTAAACCAAAAATAAATACTTTTTGCATTTAAAAAATATTTTTTAGAAGGTACCGGGGATTGAACCCAGGACCTTGTACGCGGGAGCAGGTACTCAACCATTGAGCTACATATGCTCCCTATGCATCATTTATTGTGTTCAATAAGACATATGTTCTCTCCCCTCTGTTAGATTAGTTTAAATGACAATTGATGTTAAAATCTGAATGAAAGGGAAAAAAAGACTGTGTCACTTCGTTGGAGAAAAAAGAAAGTTTCCAAAGTTAAACTGTAAGGAAATCAGTCTACTTAACTGTGTGATATAGTCAGAGTAATCACTATTAAATTTTTAATAATTTATGGATCTCTCTCTAAAGGCAGAAATCAGTAAAATTAGCTTTCTAAACTGATACTTTTCCCCCTTATCAAAAATTTTGGTGAATGATCTCCTTTGAAGCTTTCTTTTGTCTCAGTTGTACAACTATTTAAGATCAAGGTGTATTTCTTGACAGATTTGTACAGAGGTTTGAAGGATCCATGGACTTCTTCTGGTAGCATGTCTGTGTTTTGTCCACTTCAAGAAGCTTAAAATTCTTTCTGTTTTTTTTTCTTTTAGGATTTTAAACTTAGGTCTCTTGGTAACCTATTTCAAACTCTCACAAACTGGTGAGTTGTAGTTATTAACCTCTATTAATTTTGATTCATAGAGTTTGAAATCACTCTTTCCTTTGACCCTTTTGTTATAAAATAGAAATACTATTGGGGACAAAATGAATTTGAAATTACTGATTAAAGATGAAAACAAATATTTCATTTCTCAAATCCCTCAGAAATGTTCAACTTAGCATGTAAATCAAGTGAGGAGATAAACAGCTGTAAAGAATAGTGCTTAAAGATTTTCGATTTGGACAAACACATCAGAAGCTTTGAGTTAAGCAGTCAACGTTTTGGGGTTATGGGAAATACACAATGCACCCTAGACTCAGTTCCCATAAAAGAGTGTGACAAATCATACCTACCTAACACAATTGGGGGCAAGAATGAGATAATATGAATTTCAATGTCTTTTATGAAAGACTGGGATACTTTATGGCACTGAGAAAAAGGTAGAAAGTTGACTTTTTAACCTTGTCTTGTACCTCTTAGCAGGTTTTTGCCATGGGTGACAAGGGAACAGGCAACCACTCAGATGTAACTGACTTCATTCTTGTAGGCTTCAGGGTTCGTCCAGAGCTCCACAGTCTCCTCTTCCTACTATTCCTGCTGGTCTATGGCATGGTCCTTTTGGGGAACATTAGTATGATGGCAATCATTGCGAGCGATTCCCAGCTGAACACACCAATGTATTTCTTTCTAGGCAATCTCTCCTTCATTGACCTCTCCTACTCCACGGTTATTGCACCTAAGGCCATGGTCAACACCCTGTCTGAGAAAAAGACTGTCTCCTTTGTAGGTTGTGTTGTCCAGTTATTCCTCTTTACCCTTTTCATTGTAACAGAGGGGTTTGTCCTGGCAGCCATGGCCTACGACCGCTTCATTGCCATTTGCAATCCTCTTCTTTATAGTGTCCACATGTCGAGACACTTTTGCACTCAGTTAGTTGCCGGTTCCTATTTCTGTGGGTGGATCAGTTCCATCCTCCAAGTCAGTGTAACATTCTCCGTGTCTTTCTGCGCATCCCGAGTCATTGACCATTTCTACTGCGATTCTTACCAGATTGAGAAGATTTCCTGTTCTAATCTCTTTGTCAATAAGATGGTATCTCTGAGTTTGGCTGCCTTTATTATTTTGCCCACAATAGTTATTATTCTAGTATCTTACATATATATTGCGTCCACAGTCTTGAAGATCCCTTCCAGTGAAGGGAGGAAGAAAGCCTTCTCCACTTGCAGCTCCCACCTGGGAGTTGTGGGTTTGCTCTATGGGACTGTCTCTTTTGTGTATCTCACACCTCCAAGCAACCCTGAGGTTCGTAAACTGGCTTCAGTATTTTACATATTAGTCACACCCATGTTAAACCCTCTGATTTACTCTCTAAGAAACAAGGATGTCAAACTAGCTTTGAGAAAAATCCTGTGGGAGAAAAAAGCTTTATCCTAACTCCACTTTTTTGTACAGTTCTCATAATCGGCTCACTGATTCTTTCACCCATATTTGCTCTTAACGTGAAGTCAAGCTTGATTGACTTAAGGATCCCTTAAGTTCTCCATTCCACAGGTGAATTATTTTCATTGAAGGAGTAGTACCAGTAATACATCATGCACCCTTCCTTAAGAGAAGTGTTATATCTGAATATCTTGGGTATCCATAAAATTTTTCAGCTATCCCCCAAAAAGAAATTACTCCTCACTCTTTCCAGGTTTCTCTTCATGGAGTGGGAAAAGGAGGGTTTAATTTTAAGTTTTTCCTCTGGGCCTTTTGGGTTAGTGTACAGGAAAATTGTTTTGATAGGATATTAAACTCAAAATGTCTAATCTCTAATGATTAGACAAAATCATTAGACCAACCAAAGGCAGGATGATTTCTTAGTTGTTAGATTTAATTCTTTCATACAATCTATTCATGGTAACTTGAATAAAAATCATAATCTGATATCTTTTTTTCCCGTGCCATCATGTGTTTATTAGAACAACTCAATAAATCATTGGTGTTTAAACATATTATATTGTTATTTAATTTTTAGTAATGATCACCACTGATTGGTTATCATATCAGAGATATGGAGAATGAGATTCTATATCCAGTACTCCAAAAACTGGATACCTAGATCCACAAAGGGGAAGTCTTTGGTACTGATTTACTATCTTGAGGGGACAAAAATTGCATTAGATGTTCCCAAACACTTTCATCAGCTTGTACTGGATGGTATTGTTTTCCTTGATAACTGCTATATGTATGTAGAATAATTTAATCACTATGTTTAAATTATGTGCTCTTGTTTTCCTAATATTTGTTATACTGATGTTCCACTTTAACGAGGGTATTTGCATTTTTGGAGTAGTATTTTTGTTGTCAGGATACTATAAATTTCCTGATTCAAACATGTGCCTTCAAATGTGAACACATAGGCACTTCAAATTTCTAAATATGATAAAAACAG
Organism: Chaetophractus vellerosus; assembly: GCA_004027955.1. Classification (NCBI taxonomy): domain Eukaryota; kingdom Metazoa; phylum Chordata; class Mammalia; order Cingulata; family Chlamyphoridae; genus Chaetophractus; species Chaetophractus vellerosus. The sequence goes on along the minus strand of PVKH010048546.1, from coordinate 2,438 downwards.
CGGAAACTGATGCTAAAGAAAAGCACCAAACATTTGCTCCTGTTGTATATTTTTCATCTGTATTTTATGAGATGTAAATTTGTAACATTGAAGGAAATATGTTGAAATGAGAGAATATTGTAAAAGTTGTTGTACTGTTTAATGGGTCCTTGCTTAGTCCCGAAATACTAGAATATATTAATACAGCTGACCAAAGTTTTGAAAGATCTCAGTGATTATAGAGATTATACAGTTCCTGGCAGAGGTTAGAAAAGGAGGGGAAGAATAGAGAGAGAAAGAATGGCAAATACCTTAGTACTTAATATACTATTAATAAAACAGATTTCTCTTCTAATTTTTTACTTATTCTAAATTAGAAAATTCTCTAACCAATGACAACATCAATATATTTTTTTTCTCACAGACAAACATGTTTTGGGCACTATTCTGAATGTGGCTCTAGATCAGAAAATGGATTTTCTTCTTTATTTACCAATATGTTTAAGAAATCAATTAAAATTATTTTACTACCTCTGTCCTTCAACTACTAATAACATTTTTCATTTTGTTTGAGTATATGTGGCAATTAGGTTTATTTGCAAGACATTGAGAATTACTTTGGCTAATGTAAGCAAGAGGAATTTATTGGAAGGCTTTGTGTAGCACACGGAATCAACAGAAAAGTTAGGGAACAAACCATACAAATGGTTAAGAACTAAGGCATCCCTGGAACGAGGAGGCCAGAACGAATGGTAGAGGAGTCTGCTGATAGAATCCATTTTCACTGAATGCTACATCCAGAGCATATGAACTCTGTTTTGAAATTTGAATTTTTTTTTCTTTTCTTTTCTGTAAACTCAAATTCTGATGGGCGTATCAAGTAGGCCACATTTTGGGTATGTGGCTGCCCCTTTCCTAGGAGATTAGTAGACCCTTGATTATACCCTTCTCTAATTAGAAAGCATTGAATCTTCCAAAAGTAATGGCACACCTATTAGAATGGCTACTATAAAAAAAACTGATGCCACCAAGTGCCATCAAGGCTATAGAGCCACAGAAACACTTACTCATTGTTGGTGGGAATGCAAAATGGTCCAGATCCTATGGACGACTGTTTGTCAGTTCCTTATGAAGTTAAAGATAGATTTTCCATGCAAATCAATAATTGTGCTCCTAGGTATCCAAATGGCTTGAAATTTTATGCTCATACATATATGCACACATAAAACTTTATAGCAGCTTTGTTTATAATCACCTAGCACTGGAAGTAATCAAAACGTTTTTCAATGAGTGAGTAGATAAACAACTGTGGGTGTATCTTTTCAATGGAATGCTATTTAGTGATAAAAAGGAACAAACTTAATTCATGCACCAACATGAGTTAATCCTAAATGCTTTTGCTATATGAAAGTATGTTTCCATCCATACGACATTCTGGAAAAGGCAAACCTATTAGGAAGGAAAGCAGATTCATTGTTCCTAGGAATTTGAGTAGGGGGAAATGCTTGTCTAGAGGGAGCCCAGGGAATTTTTAGGGTGGTGAAACTAATTTATGTAGTATTGTAGTGATGAACAATTGCATACAAGACACTATGCCCTTGTCAAAGCCCATAGAACTTCACTGTACAAAGATTGAACCTTAATGTATATAAATGTTTAAGAAATCACCCAGAAGGACAGGGGATCTCAGGGAATATTGACTGTTACAAAATAATCAAACTGTGTTGCAAATGTATGATATAATCTCACTTTAAGAGTAGAGATAAAAGGTGCTGACTTAAGTAACTTTGGAAAATGGCTTTTTGACTGGAAAGTCTCTGTTTTTATTTTTAAAGAAGCTTTAGATTACATAAATACTACACACAAAATATAAGGGATTTATAGGGGATTTAGCCCTTTTCTCTCTCCCACTTTCCCACATTAACAACAAACTTCATTAGTGTGGTACATTTGTTACAATTGATGAACACATATTGAAGCATTGCTACTAACTGTGGACTGTAGTTTACATTATACATTACACTCTATCCTGCACAATTTTGCAGGTTATGACAAAATATATAATGGCCTGTATCCATCATTGCAATGTCATGTAGGACAATTCCAATGTCCCGAAAATGCCTCCACATTACACCTATTCTTCTCTTTCCCTCCCCTCAGGACCTGTGTGGCCACTGCCTTTGTATCAATGATAAAAGTTCTTCCATTGCTAGAATAATAATGTCTGTAATCAAATAATAATAAGTCTACTTTAGTCCACTGTTTATTCCCCAATCTTGAGGATTCTGGGATGGTGATGCACACTCCCCCTCTAATTGAGAGGGGGCTTAGATCCCATGAGGCAGATGGATGGAACTATCTTGCTTGCAGTTGCAGACCCTCTCTGTTCCTTGAGAAGGGCATTGTCCATCATCATCTCCTTGTTAGTAGTCTTGGGTGAGTCCAACGAACTGGAAAGT
>PVKH010048545.1:0-10194 GCA_004027955.1 Chaetophractus vellerosus | reverse complement strand
AGATTATACTAAAACTTTTGATGCATATAGACATTTAGAGTTTAAAAAGCACGTCCACATATGTAATCTCGGACGATCCTCATAATAAACCTACAAAAAGCACCTTCAAGGAGACAGAAATTCAGAAAGAAAATTTATTGCAGATTCAAAAACAATGATAACATCCTAGTCTTTCCACTGTAAACTAAATAATCTCTTCTCTTCCTTCTTTTGCCCTAATTTATGTATATATATTTTTATATATTTATATTATATTTATTTATATTTGCTATATGCATATATTTATTTATATATATTTATATAACCATGTACACCATATTTTCTAATTTGTGGTGCAATTACCTTTTTAGTTATAAGAATGGATAATGGGGGCCGGCTCGATAGCCCAGTGGATAGGGCACTGGCATACCACATGGGAGGCCCTGGGTTCGATTCCCGGGGACCTCTCCTAGCGGGCAGACCGCCTTGAGAATGGCAAGCCGCCATGGGCAGGCCGGAGCCGCCGTGGGCAGGGCAAGAAGCTGCCACGGACAGGGCAAGAGCCGCCACGGGCAGGGCAGGTCGCCCACGGATGGAGCGCAGCCAGCCACCCACAAACTGAATCAAGCACCGGCCGTGAACGGACGCAGAGACCGCCCACAAGCGGGGAAAGCCGCGCCTGCGCAGTGACCACTCTCGGCGCATCACGCAGCGGGGGGAGGGGAGATATGTAATAAAATAAATAAAATCTTTAAAAAAAAAAAAAGAATGGATAATGCTACTGCATAGCATATAGTCATGTGTTTAAAGTTTGTATCTTATCTCTCCTTCAATATTGGGAACCGTGGAAGTTTGAGATTATTTATGAATCCCAAAAAGAGAAAGATTATGTTTGCAAACTAATCTATTCCTCTGGGTGTGATATCATTTTATTGTATTAAATTCAAAGGATTTAAGTATACTTGATTAAATCAATTTAGGGCTTTTGATTCAACCACATTGAGTACCCACCCCCTTGGTGGGCTTATAAACAGACACACAAGAAGACACACAGGAAGAGAGAGAGCTCTGTCATGTTTGATCCTTGGAGCTCCAGGGAGAGATGGACCATTTGCCTGATAGCTTACAGCTGACCTTGGGAAGCTACCTGAGACTGATATAGGAAGCCCTGAGAAATGAACCCTAACCAGGAGAGAGGGGGCTAGAAGCCCAGAGGGAAAGGAGAGAACAGGCAGAATCAGTGATCATCTTACTTCAAAATATGGCAAGTAACTTTGGTGAGAAAGCAACCTTTAGTTGGACTCTTTTAGGGCCTTGTAACTGTGAGCTTTTACCTCAAATAAATACTCTTTATAAATGCCAACAGATTTCTGGTACTTTGCATCAGCACCGCTTTGGCAGACTAATACTGGAACTAACCTAATATCTTATACTTTCTGTATGCCATAGCATCTACAGGGTATATTGTACTTGGTAGTTACTGCTTATAATACGAAGTTTTGTTAAACAGCTTTTTGAAAGTTTGCTAAAAAGGCCTTTTTGATTTTCCTGTCCATTGCACAACACTCAAGAGACCATTGAGGCGCATAGATTTTGCACTGAAAAATAAAAAGTATTCCTAAAATATAAAGGAGAATGCAAATTAACCTCCTTTATCCAATTCTTTACACTGAAATAGGTGTTTAATCTGAAAAAGAAGATGGAGCTGGAGAAATAATGATGAACATGTTTCACAAAAGTTACCTACCATCTCTGCTTCAACATGTTGAGAAAAAATTGAACTGCCGTTTTCCCAAGGTTAGAGGGGACAAATGGTGTTACTTACTGATTACCAATTCTTGTTAGAGAAGGAAAAATAGACAGCTGCACATAAGTTTCACAGTTTGTTCAACTTCATTTAGCTCTAAGGATAACACACACAAGTTGGAGGCAGGCATACATTATAATAGATAATAAAAGCTGTTAAATTTAACTTTCTTGAAAGTGGAAGATGGAAAGAACTAATAGTTGGAGACTGTTTCACTGTCAGGAAAGATATCATTCTCTTCCTCAATTTTATTTTTTATAATAATTATCCAACGTGAGTGTTTAACTTTTAGGAGGTCTTTATCACTACATTTATCCGAAAAAAAAAAAAATCAGACCCACTGGTGAGCTGTACTGTATGCTCAAATGAAATAATGGATATTCAAGTGTTCTATAAACACTTATATGCTTTAATTTTTAAAATATGCTTTAGTGTAATAACAGATATTTTCAGTTTTAAAAGTGCACTGAGAATGTATAGGGTATGCATTCTAGGACTCATTTTTTACTCGAGATATTTGGTAGCAATATTAAGTCTACAAAAGCATTTTTATAACTATGTAATTAGGAACTGTATTGGTTCTTGAACTACAAAAAAGGTTTCATGGACAAAGACATTTGGGAAATGCTGAGTTAAAGTTGAATAGGATTCTTGTTTATAAAAATGTTCAGAAACTCTAATATACTAACAAGTATTAGCACTGAAAATTTCCAAAACTGAGAAGAATATTGAGTTTCTAAAGCAAAAATTCCCATAAAGATCCATTTTTCTCCAAACACCTATACTTTGTGTCCCATGGAACAGAATTTAGGAAATGCTAAATTAGTCATTTAACCCACATAAATTTCTATCTCTAAAATGGAAGTGTGTGAAAAAAGGAAAAATTTTCTTGAAATGCTAAATAATATAGGAATCCAAGGTAATTTTTATTAGGGAATTATGTTATGATTCTCAACTTTTATGAATGTCTTTCCCTCTTTAAAAAGTATTTCCATTTTAGTATATCAATGGCAAATTGTAAGTTAAATTTTATTAAGTTGTTAAAACTAAGCCAAGATCTTGTGTACTTTTGTACTCTTCAAGTTAAAAACATTTGTTTGCCTACCAAGTGGAAGAATATAGTATTGAACGAAAGGTATAGACTATGTCTTCAAGAAACTAGGTACATTGGAAAAAAATGCAAAAACATAATTAAACATGTTAAGATATGTATTCAAGTATTAAGATGACTGGAGGGTTGTGGGAAGGATTGGCATATGATGTGCCTTTTGAGCATGGGCTTCAAGGATGATTTGGATTTTGGAAGCTGAGAAGAGGAAATATGGTATACCACACAGAATAAAAAACAACTTCAGAGGTATGAAATGCCATGGTATCTGTTCAGAATGGCAGAAATTACGTACTAGCCATATACATTTCCTTTTAATATATCCAATGTGATTTTGTTTCAAGGAAAATTTTTCTTTATCTGAAATCATTGTGGCCTTTGTAAAGAAACTAATCAAAATTTTACCTCAAATATAAATATAAAGAACCATTAATAATTTTTAACTTTATTTTTAAAGAAGTTTTAGCTTACAGAATAGTTACACTGAAAATATACACCTCACCCTTTCCCCTTTTCACATTTTCCTCTATTAAAAGCATCTTCCATGAGTGTGGTATATTTGTTACAATTGATGAACAAATATTGAAGCATTCCTACTAACCATGGTCAGTAGTTTACATTATGGTTTATACTTTGCACTGTACAATTTTATAGGTTTTGACAAAATGTATAATGGCCTGTATCCATCATTGCAATATCATGCAGAAAAATTCCAATGCCCTGAAAATGCCTTAAGTTCCACCCATTCTCATTCCTCAGGAAGCCTAGTATAGAATTGCCATATTGTCCAGCAATCCCACTACTAGGAATATACCCGAAGAATTTAAAGCAGGGACATGAACAGATATATGTACACCAATGTTCATCGCAGCATTATTAACAGTTTCCAAAATTTGGAAGCAACCCAAGTGTCCATCAACAGCTGAATGGATAAATAAAATGTTGTACTTACATATGATAGAATATTACTCAGCTGTAGAAGGAATGAAATATTGACACATGCAATAACATGGATGAATCTCGAAGACCTTAATGTTGAGTGAGGTAAGCCAGTCACTGAAGGACAAATATTGCATGACCTCACTGATATGAGCTAAGGATACTGAGCAGACTCACAGAGGCAGAGTCTGGATGATAGCTTACCAGAAGATGAAAAAAAAAAAACTATTAGTAATTTTAAGAGGTTATTTATTTAGTTAATGAAAGTTTCTCTCCCCACATTCAAAATTAACTACATTGATTAGACAGTGTTTTCTCTATCAATTTCTTGTTTGGCTGTCTTATCTTTAAAAAAGCAAAAGATTTGGCTTATACACTATTTCTATATAGTCATTACAAATATTTTAAATTTCCTGGCATTTATCTTTTTCTACTTACTGAGTCTCACTCCATCATTATCCCTCTTCCACCACATACTTTCACTAAATAATATATAATTTTTTTTCTGTCTTTTTTCTCAAAACAGCCTTTCTTTTTTCCCCATGGAGACATTTTATTTGCATGTGTGTTTTACATCCCTAGAAAAAGAATCCCAGGATTTTTCCTCCTGTGTGCTTTCACCTTGCTTCCTCGTGGTTCATGATGCCAGCTGAAGTCCTCAGGACAATGAAACTAAACTGACAGGATGGGAGGAGGTTATTCTGCCATTTTTCTATATCTTTGAGTTGCACATCACATCTGGGACTGATCACTCCACACTTATTTAACCTCCAAGTGAGGTTCACAACAATTTCCCCAACTCTGTGATCATCAATGATTTCAAATTTGCCCGATGTAACCATGCTTCATCATCACAGTTAGAAACGTGATGATGAATTTAGAGTAGGGCCTGATAAGAGCCTGGTATTTGCCTCTCTTCTAGGCATTATTGATGCTCTTGAGAGCATCAGCCAGGACAGTTCACGCGCACCATGGTAGCGGCACAGAAAGATGGCCCGAAGAAGACAGGACCGGGAGCGCACAAAACTGCCTTTTAATTAGAAATGTTTTCTTTTAACAGTGTTTCCACTGTATGAAGGCCCCTTTTCTCTACTTAGAGTCAGTGGTGGCTGGGTCATGGAAGAGAAACCTCCCTGGGCATCAGTTCATTATTTCCTGCAAGTTATAGCAATTGATTTTCCTCTTCTCAAATTAAAATCAGTGGGGAAAGGCGCTTCCAGTGAAAATTGATGTCCACTCCATTACCCAATGCTCTATCTCCTTCTTATAAATAACTTTGTAAGGGATGACTTGGGAAAGGATTTAATCCTGCTTTGAATGCACTGCATAGTGCTTATAGATTTTGGAGTGAAACAAGATTACCACTGTAGGTCATTTATGAACAGATTACTGTATGTGACATGGTGGGTTCTTAGATGAACTTGCTTCTCCTTGTTTAATGGTAAACTGGAACAAATTTTCATGTTTTGTATCTTTTCATATTTCTCCTTTATTAATTATATTTTCCTATTTACCCATTTTCCTAGTGGTTTGTCTTTACATAATTTTGTATGTATGGTATTAATTTGTAGGAACTTTTACTAGACTGCTTGTCTGTAATGTGTATTTCAAGGGTTTTCTTTCAATTTGCCTTTTTGTTTTATTTATGTTACCTTTTGAATCATGAAGATTTTGAAGTAAGGTGCTGTAGTTAAGAGGACAGATCAGATTCTGAAATAGAAAGCTGAGTTCAAACACCAGTTTTGCCTCTTACAATTTGTATTATCCTGAGCAAGTTACTTAACAATGCTTCCATTTTCTTCATCTGTAATATGGGTGTATTTGTAGAATTTTAACTCACAGGGTTGCAAGGATTAAATGAGCCGATATTTGTAATGTGCTTGGCACAGTGTTTGGCACACAGTAAATGTTTGAAAAAATCTTAGCCATTATTATTTATGAGCCTGGAGTTTGAGAGCTTGGGAATCTTTCCCCAGCTCCCAAGAATATAAAAGTATTATTCTTTATTTTCTTCAAGTACTTTCATAGTTTTGTTCTTTAAATTTATATTTTTGATCCATCTGTAATTTATTTTGCTTAAGTTTTGATATAGATATAATAACTTTTTCTCCCCCAAATGGGTAATCAGTTGTCCAAAGCTATTTACCATTCTTTCCCAAATGGCCTGAAATGCTACAACTTGGATCTGTATCTGGACTCTTTATTCTGTTTAATTACTCAGTGTATTATTATTGCACAAGGAACAGTTAAATTACTGGAACTTTATTGTAAATTATCTGATATGGCTAGTCCTTATATTCTTATTCTTCAGATTTGTTCTGGCTATATTTCAAAGTTGACTCTTCTGATTACATATAAAATAAACTTGTTAAGTCAACACCCTCAAATATCAAATTGCTCTTTTGATTGCTTTGGCATTGAATTTATAGATCATTTGGGGAGAAATCGCATCTTTGTAATAAAGTTTTTTCCAACCCAGGACATAATATATTTCTTCATTCTTTCTGGACTACTCTAACACCCTTCTAAAGTTGCTTTCAAAACATGGCTTACATTTAAGAATGGCCACTTTTTTCAGTCCTAACATATATGTCCGTTATGGATCTCATTACTTTCCAGTTATGATCCTTTGATCAGGTTAAAATTTGAGAAGAAAGCTCATTTATTATTTAAAAAGAAATATATGATCTAAAACTTTGAAAGGGTGAATAATAATATTATAGGAGGTAATAGAACTAAGGGGCCTGGGGATGAGAAGAAGCTGGTGGGCAAAGCCTGTGTTTGAACCTTAAACATGATCTTAGCAACTGCTTTGTGCATATTCCTTTTTGTTGCAGAACAAAGTGAGAGTGCTTAACACCATTAGTCACAAGGGAAATGCAAATCAAACCGCAGCCACTGAGATGGCTATAATAAAAAAAGACAGAGGTAACAATGAGGAGAAATTACAGCCTCACACATTGCTTATGAGAATGTTAAATGATGCATCAACTTTGAAAAAAAATTGGCAATTCCTCAAAAAGTTAATTTTAAAGTACCATATGACATAGCAATTCTACTTTTAGTTGTATATCCAAGAGAAATCAAAATATACATTCACTTTAAAACTTGTACATGAATATTCATAGCAGAATTATTCATAATAGTAAAAATGTGAAAAGACTATAACTATTGATCAACTGGTGAATGGATAAACTGTGGTACAATAGAATATTATTTGGTAATAAATATAAGTATTGATGCATGCTATGACACAGATGAACATTGAAAACATTATGCTAAGTGAAAAAAGCTATTCACAAAAGATAACATATTGTAGATGTCCATTTATGTGAATGGTCCAGTCCAGAAAAGGCAATGTTTAGAGACAGAGGTTAAATTAGTGTCTGCCTAGGGCTTGAGGATGGTCAGTGACGCTGGGTTCCCTTTTTGGTAGCCCTAGATATTCTAAAAAATAGACTGTGGCAGGAGCCGATGTGGCTCAGTGGTTGAGTGCCAACTTCCCACATATGACGTCCTGGGTTCAATCCTCAGCCTCAGTACCTCAAATAAATAAATAAATAATAGATTGTGGCAATGAATGCACATCCCTGAGTACATACTTAAAAATATTTATTTTTTCACTTTAAGTTTGGTGAATTGTTTGGTATGTGACTAATATAGCAATAATATTGTTTAAAAGAAAGCATGGGGGCTGGTTGTAGCCCAGTGGATAGGGTGCCGGTACACCATATGCAAGGCCCCGGGTTCAGTTCTCGAGGACCTCTCCAGACTGGCAGACCGCCTTGAGGGGGCAAGTCACCATGGGCGGGGCAGAGCCACCGTGGGCAGGGCAAAAAAGCCACCACGGGCAGGGCAAGTTGCCTGCGAAACAGAGCCTAGCCTCCCGCGAAACGGAACATAGCCACCCACGAGCGGGGCAAGCCGCCTATGCGGTGGGCCGACTCGGCACGTCGCCGCAACAGGGGGAGACAAAAAAAAAAAAAGCAGACATAGAAGAACACGCAGCAAAGAGCAAGCAGAAAAGGGGGGATATGTAACAAAAAAAAAAAAAGAAAGAAAGAAAGCATGGTTTTGTTAAACATACCAAAGCAATTTATATACCTTTTACATATATTTTCAATTATTTATAATGGCTAAAGTTATATTTATCTCTATTATATAAAATATGTTATGCAATATTTTCTAAATATTCAAAAAGGAAATGATGGAAGTTTTGGCTCTGTTTTTAAAATGCAATAATATCTCTATTGGATTTACACAAGGCTGTATGTAGTATTAACTTTCCATATTTAAAAATAGTTATTAATTAATAAATTGCATTGGAATAAAATTTTTAACCAATGCATAAATTACTTCTGCTTAAGAAATGAGTTATCCAGTTTCAAATAGCATCTGGCTAAGAAGTTCTTATCCATTCCCTTCACATTAGAGTAATTATAAAGCCCATAAAATTGTAAAATTCACAGAATCAAATTCTAGTACTGATGACCAGCCTATTTTCCAAAATCTGACACTCTTTTGTTTTTTTATTCTCCTATGGCCAGAACCATGGAAATGGACACAGAACAAATTTATTGGTGAAAATTCATTTATTGCATTGCTTCCCCCACTTTTTTTGACTCAGCTAAAAAATGTAGTGACCATACCTTAAAATGCTGTGATGATTTTTATACATTTTAGACATTGCTCTTTGAATGATCCTAAGTGCTATAGGTCTTCAATATTTCCAACATATGCATTTGTAGATTTCAGGAACAGGAACAAACCATTAAACATAAGAGAAGAGTATAGTAAGAAGAGAAGAGGAGCAGATGATGTAGCACTGTATTCATGGATGTATTGTCTCCATAATTTAGCACTGATACAGGAATAAGCATAAGAAGATATCAGGTAGAAGCAATGCTAAGGTTGAGGACTTTACCATATATTCATGCGTGAAAGAGAATCAGGGATACCAAAAGGTTAACCAAAACTCTACCAATGAAAATTTGCTATATGCTGGAAATTCATTTAAGAGTTCTATATATCAGTTAGTTTTTTGTTTGTTTGTATATTGGAGAGCATTTGTTATCATGAATCAAGATTTATTGGATGAAGAGTAATCCACATAGCTTTTCAGTTAATCATCTAATTCAAAGAAAAAATAAAAACTAATATGAAAACACTATAGGCAATAGAAGCAGAACATTAACCTAACCATTTAGAGGAAGAGCAGACTATGAGAGTAAGAGGGAAGGAAAATAGAAACAGGCTGACACCTTAAATGTGACGGAAGCTGAAGAACACTGTAAGAAATATTAACAGAGGGCATCCCTGAATTGGGTAGGAAATTGAAATAAATTTTTTCTTATATCTTTTTCAAATTCTCAGATTCCATGATTCTTTTATATGGTTAAAATTTTTTGTTGAGGAGATTCTAAGAGATGATAAATTAAAGAAAGAACAGATAGCAACAATAAAAATTTGATTACTCCAAAGTGTCTAGCATTTATTTTTTAATTAGAGTTAAAAATGCACTTAATTTTATATAAAGTTTACAATTATTAGTTATGCAATGCTAAAATGTTTGTAAAGGGGTGATTCACTTATTCATACTTTTAGAAAAAAATTGATTTGTTATCAATATAAAATTGTGGGTAGCTCACTTATCTTTCAAATATTGTCATTCTATTAAGTGATTAAGTGCAAGTACTAACTTCTTTATTTATAGTTCCAATACTTGAAATTAAAATTTCAATCCTTATATTTTTATATTGTTCACTTTCATGTTTCCAAAGAGCTATAAGATTCATTGTTTGAAAGGAAACATCAAAAGGTATTATTTCATGCTTATTTTCTTTCCTAGTCTCCACACCTACAGAAATAAGGATTAAACTATAGGTGTTGATTCCCATTGCTTATTTATTTTGAGTATTTTAAGACATTATTTGAGATGTGCCAATGAACAAGAGGTTAAAAAAAAAAGACAGGGACCCAGCTGTAGCTCAATTGGTAGGGCTCTGGTTTACCACATGGGAGGCCCCAGCTTTGGTTCCCAGGGCCTCCTCGAGAAGGCAAGCTGCCACGAGCAGGCAAAAGCCGCCGCGGAGACGGCAAGCCGCCACGCGGTGAGCTGACTCGGCGGGATGCTGCAGCAGGGGGAGACAAGCAGACACAGAAGAACGCAAAAGCAAAAATGAACACAGCAAGAACAAGCAGCAAGGGGGGGATATATAAATAAATAAAAATAAATCTTTAAGAAAAAAAAGAAAAAAGACAGCTCCTTCAGACTTTTTTGGTTCTCGAGACAATTTACCCAGCTAATTCCAAGTAAAATCCTTTCTTACAAAATTATAATTTCATGGTACTCCACAATTTC
>PVKH010048544.1:0-10172 GCA_004027955.1 Chaetophractus vellerosus | reverse complement strand
GAGTTTTTGGCTCCAAAAGGCAGGGGCTGGAGTTGGGCTAGTCTCTGGCTTAGAGAAGCTGAAAAAACACAGATTTGGAGTCTTCTGGGTCTTAATTTCCATCCTGGAAGTCACTTCCTTGCTACGAGTCTGGAGACAGATCCCTCGTCTCTCAGACAGAACCTCAGGTCCACATCTATAACAAGGACCAGCAGTGCCAACGTCTCATGAGAGAATTGATGCACAGCGGCCTGCTCTGAGCACAAGGAAAATGAGGATCCCAAGATGGTCTCTGTTAAATGGCTATCTGACACTGGCCTGTTGCATGAAATGATTCTTTTTAAGGCAAAATTACAAATCAAGATCTTGCTTAAAGCCAAAGGAAAGTCACCTTTAAGGGTCTTTTGTGGCAAATCCTTTTATAAACCTTTTATAAAATGTATCACCATATGGTAGTGGCTGCTGGATGCTGAAGTGGGCCTCTCTGGACCCCAGAATCTGGGCTTTAAAAGTCTACCCAGGGGCCGGCTGGATAGCCCAGTGGATAGGGCGCCGGCATACCACATGGGAGGCCCCGGGTTCAGTTCCCGGGGACCTCTCCTAGCGGGCAGACCGCTTTGAGAATGGCAAGCTGCCATGGGCGGGCCAGAGCTGCTGTGGGCAGGGCAAAAAGCTGCCATGGACAGGGCAAAGCCGCCACGGGTAGGGCAGGCAGCCCACGAATGGAGCGCAGCCAGCAACCCGCGAACTGAGAGCCGGCCGTGAATAGAAGCAGAAGCTGCCCACAAGCGGGGAAAGCTGCGCCTGTGAAGTGACCAGTCTCAGCGCGTCGCCGCAGCGGGGGGGAGGGGAGATATGTAATAAAATAAATAAATCTTTAAAAAAAAAAAAAGTCTACCCAGTTTAGGCATATCCACCCAACAAAGTCTGCAGGGCTGTTTTTTTGTTTTGTTTTGTTTTGGTTTTTGGTAATTACTTGGACCTCCATTTTGGGAATGTTTGTGCCATATTCTATAATTAAAATTATATGTGTAGTTTACTATGTAGTTATATTTAATAGTTCTGAATTGCTGCATCAGTGAACTCTGAGATGGGTCTCCCTCGCCCCCTTACAAATGAACTGGAAGAATGATTACCCTGTGTGGCCAAGGGCAGAGGCCCAGAGATGGTCTCCTTTGGATTCTTTTTCTCCTTGCCCTGCTGGTGCTGCTTGTGTAGCCCACTCCACTGGCCTGGTTTCCAAATGTAACCTGCTTATTGATCTGGTTGGACTCAGTGGGTGTAAAGAGGAAACAACTTCACTTTTTAATTTTTACAACCACTCCCTTTAACTGGCTCTATGGCATATCCCTTCCACATCCCTGGAGAACTTCTTGTATAAATCTAATAGGTTTTGCTGTCACTATCAGGTATCAGGAAAATCTCCTTTGCATATATTAAAATCTCGCTGATTATGTGGTGTGTTGGTGAAGGGGTGTTGTATGGGGATTCTACACATGTGCATGATTGTTTGTAAGTTCACAACCTCTGTAATAAAAATACATTTTTAAAACATAGGGTGGGTTGGGGGAAAATACACCAAATGTAAGATAGGGACTATAGTTAGTAGTAATATTTTGACGATACTCTTGCATAATTTGTAACAAGTGTTTCACAACAATGCGAAGTCTTGGTGGAGGGGTGATGTGTGAGACCCCCGTGTGATGTTATGCATGTTTATTTTGTGAGTTCACAATCTTTACTAGACACTTATTGTTTATGCGTGTTCTTGTATGAATGCTATACTTCAATAAAAATATATTTTTTAAAAACTCGCTGATCAAAATCCATTTAAACTTCTCATTAAATTCAAAGTTTCTGTTTCCCCCCCAGCTCAGGGGAAGTCCTGTAACCTCCTCACCCAGTTCGATGCTGTTTCCGGCTCCCCAAAGTCTGGGCAGGGAGGTAAGATGAAAGGAAAAGAGGGCATCCGTACCTGTAGTGTGCAGATATCCAAATGCCGTCTCTTTGGTTGAAGTGTTCTGTGGGTTCTTTTCAAAGACTTCACACCATGGACCCCGACACTGTGCTCTTCTCTGATGGCATCTTCCAACTCCTGTACAGCTCCTGTTCTGATGATCCATTCCCCATGGTCTCACCCCCCTCAGGGTTCTGAACTCGATCTTACCCACTGGCTGGCTGTGGGTGGTGGCCTATGGGGTGCTGAATCAGTTTCCCTACTGCTCAGCAAGTCCTGCAGGAGTGGTATGGCTCCCGTCTTCCAAATGGGGACATGTCATCAGCTTTGGAGCTTCAGCAGTGACTCCCAGACACCAGGTGTCGTAGTTTGCCAGAGTTGCTATAACAAATACCACAGATGGGTTGGCTTAAACAACAGGGATTGTCTCCCAGTTTTGGAGGCGAGAAGCCCAGCATCAGGTTGTCAGGGGAATCATGCTGTCTCTTGTGTCTGTAGTGTTCTGGTGGTGGCTTGAGGGCAATCCATAACTTAGTCTCTGCTTCTGTCTCATGACGATCTGTCTCCTTCCATCCCCTACTCCTGTTATGTCCACATTTCCTCTGCTTAAAAGTATCCCAGTCATATTGAATTAAGACTCACCTTGATTCAGTTTGGCCTCATCTTAGTAGGATCTTCGAAGATCCTCTTTACAAATGGGTTCACATTCACAGGACTGGGGGTTAGAACTTGAAGATGTGGGGAACATGAGTCAATCCATAACACCAGGAAAAGTTCTATGTAGCATCCTATTGTATAAGATGTTAGTTCCTTTGTCTCCAATGCTGGAGTTTGACATTAGCTATGTGACAATGGGCAAGTCATCTGATCTCTCCAACCTGGTTTCCTTGTCTGCAAAGTAGGGACAATGATATTCACTCTCCAGGATTGAATTGTTCTTTACCTGTTGGGTGGCACATAGTAAACCCTCAATGAAGGGAAACACTTATTTGTGCATTTCTGAGGAGTCCTTGCTTCCTCCAACCCAGGGTGGAGGTCTGCTCTAGTTAATCCAGGAATAGCTCCTGCCATTTGCCTGGCCCCAGAGCTCTCTTTCCTAATGATAACATATCTTGAGCATCATTATCTTATTTACACTTCACAACAACCCTGCAGGATAGACCTTTTATCATGACCATTTATAGATAACAAAACTGTGGTGAGGAGAGATTGAGTCATCTGCCCAGGGTTAAAGAGCTTGTAAATGGCAGAGCTGGGATTCAACCCCAGGCTTGTCTGACTCCAAAGCCTGCGTGTATTCTACCACTCATTTTACCTCCCTAACCTGCTTTCTCTTTGTCCTGTCTCTTTGTTCTCTTTGCCAAGAAGGAACTATTCTATGCTCTATGGACATAAAAGGCTATCCCTTTGCTAAAGCTACTTCCTGTGAGAAGAGGAAGGTGCCATGAAACAGACTGGACACCACATATTGCACTGATAAGGCAAATTGGAAAAAAAAAATTTTAATATATATATTATTATTTTTTCACATTTTTTGAAAAACCCAATCTTTTAATAACACCCTTTTTTCTATTTTTAAATTTTTTAAAAATTATTTTTTATTTTTTAAGTTCTCATATATTTTAACTTTTACATTTAAATATCATTATTATTTCATGTTCCTATTCATTGCAATTGGCTATTGTTATGGCTTCACCTTTGAAGAGGCTAGGGATCACAGAAGGGTCACAACAGGGATGGGAAAGGATCATTGGTGGGGGGGATCAGGGATGGGGGTACATGGGAGGAAGTCCACCCGAACATGCATAAAAAGGCATGCATAAGTGTTCAAATGCTTATGGAGCATGGTCACAGGGTGAAGAATTACTCAATAAATGGGAGAACACTGAAGTCCCATCCTGGAGAGCTCTGCCATATTTTCCAGGAGAGTAGCAACATCCCCCCAAGTGCAGGGGCAGTGTCTGGCAAAGGAGGACGAGCCATTGATGGGCCCTTGTTATTGAAGACTAGCCTTATGAGTCTTTGCTCTTGAAACTGAAACAGCCTAATGTTATGGGGTGCCTAAGAGTTGCATCTTGAGAACCTCTTTGTTGCTCAAATGTGGCCTCTCTCTAAGCCAAACTCAGCATATGAATGCATTACCTTCCTCCCAGCGTGGGACATGACTCCTGGGGATGAGCCTCCCTGGCAACAAGGGATTACTAACAAATGCCAATGGGCAGTACAAGTGGAAAAAGACTTGGAATAAAAGGGGGAAATGGTAAAGACAAATGGGTTCATAGGGCTAAGAGACTTCAAAATGAGTCGGGAGGTCAACCCAGAGGTAACACTTATGCAGATCCCAGTAGGACCTCCTAGGCTTCCAATATGGATATCACCCCCAAACAGAGGGCCTCCTGAGGGCTTTGGAGATATCCAGGTCCTATATCAGGACAGATAGCCCCAGAGTTTTGTGCCTTACTAGAGGGCCCTAATTTGGAATCCTTGCTCCTGAGAGTGACAGAGTCTGACTGAAATATGTCTTCACTGCACATGGTCCATCTGTCTCTTCTATTCAAACCTATATTTGACGCCAGAGTTTTAGGTGTACTTCCATAGACCAGAGACTATGGGCTGTCCATGTCCCAACTGGGTCCAGAGACTCTATGGACCTGCAACTCCTACGCTACAACTCAATGGACTCACCCAGGACATCTAGTTTGGAGTTGATGATGGACGACGGCTATCCTGGGGAATGGAGAGAGCCTGCAGCTGCAGGCAGGATAATCTCTTCCATCATATCCACAGGATATAAGCCCCGTCTCACTTGGTGGTGGAGGGGACATCACCATTCTAGACTCCTCGGGATTGGGGGAAGAGCTATGGACTATAGTGGACTTGTTGGTGTCCTGTTATAGACTTGTTGTGATTCATGCAATGGAAGAAATTACAAAATCATGTGGAGCCAGGGGTCACTGGACACTTTGGGGGCAGGGAGAGGGGCTTTTTTGGGACTTGGGAATTGTCTTGGGTGATGTTGCAATGGAGGATATAGGCCATTTTATATCATCATGTATCATGCAGAACTGTGTGGGAGAGAGGGTGGTCTACAGTCTGAACTGTGGTCCATGCATGGTGGCAAAGTCCCAAAATGTGTATATCTATTACAGGTGATGTGTCACACTGATGAAGGATGTCTATGTGGGAGGTTGTGGGAGGTGTGGGAGGTGGGGCATATGGGTACTCCTAAAATTTCTATGTAACATTTATGTAAATCGATGTATCCTAAAAAATAAAATAAAAAAAATAAAGTTACTTCCTGCTTGGAGTGCACCCTGGAAACAGGTCCCCCACTGCCCAGTAGAATGGCACTTCCTTTGTTGCGTAATGATAAGCCCCACAGAAGCTGCTTGGAGGTAATACTGACTCATCTCCTTCCTGTCCGCTGTTACCTAAGCTATATAAAGTTACATTTTCATGAAACACATGCTTTCACAGAAAGCATCCAGTTCACATCGATTCAGCATTGACCTGTGTCCCAGACTGTTCAACACTATAAAGCATGAAGGTACAGGCATTTTCTGAGCATAAGCCTGGAATCTATTCTGAAAGATAAGACATAAAAAAGTGCCTAGCTGTGCTAAGATGCATGCAAAGGGTATTTGCTAGCGAAAGGAGTCAGGGCCACAGGAGCTTAAAGGAGAGAACAATCTGTTCGCTGGGTAGATAGAGAGGGCTGGGGTCTGAGAGAAGAAGCCACAGAAGGCTTCCTAGAAAATACAGTCCTGAGCCTTGAAGGCCAGGCAGAATTTTGAAAGGTGAATGTGAGAAAGGCATATTTGACGTGTTTGCAGCAAAGAATGAGCAGGGGCCCAGAAAGGCACGGGCCCAGCATGGGTGCAGCAAGGCATTCTTTCCAAGAGGCCTCTCTTTTACAGCCGTAAGCCTCTTTACTCCCTACTTGGGGACTTTTATTACTCCATCCATCTGTTTGCAGTCAGCCTTAGGTTTGCTTTGAAATTCAAAAGCTGAAAGGGAAGCCAGAGCGGCAGGCTGGACAGCCTTCTGAGAAGGAAGGAGCAGCCTCACGGAGCAGAAACCACTGCAGGCAAAGCACCTCTTCTCATTGGCCTGAGTCCCTGGGAAGTCTGGGACCAGGCGTGCTAGAAGCGGGTGGTGGATGGTTGGCCAGGGGAGAAGCTTCCAAGATGGAGGTGAGCCGGCAAACGTGCCCATCAGCAGGCAGCCGACGAGGGTGCCTCGGCCCAGTGTGAAGATTCAGAGGGCATTTGGTGGGTGCTTCAGGTCTGATCCAAATCCGTCAGGCCTTGTGTTTGTTTCTCTTTCCTGCTCTGGCAGATGGGCCCGGGCCCGCTGTGTGAGTTGGCTCAGTCCTCAATGCCTCCTGGATTCCCTGCCCAGCTACCACCCCCTGCATTCCTTGGGAGCCTCGGTATCCCAGAGAGACAAGAGTTTTTCCATCCTCACGAATAAAACAGACTTTTTTGTGACAGTCATAGATCAAATCCAAGATCCACAGTCTGGACTTAACTAGTTCTGCTTCGGACCCCCTACTTCCCTCAGCTCGTCCCCTAAGACCACCTCCTAGGTCACAGTGTTTGCTGGCCCCAGAGGCCTCTGCTGGCACGTCTCTCCATGCCCTCCTTCCCCATCATTCACACACCCACCGTGGGTCCGGAACCCATCCTCGTCAGGAGGGCCTCCTGGTTGGCTCCTCTCACCAGTCCTGCCTGTAGCCCACACTCCCATGGCTGCTTTTCCTGTCTTCCATTCCAAATACCCCCGAGCCTTGTGCTCCATGCCATAGCAAACCATTTACCCTGGGTGTGCCTTTGGGCCTCTCTTTAAAGGCAGGGTCCAAATGCACTTGGAAAGCTTCTAACATGGATCTGGAGCCTCTAGCCATGTCCTGGAAAAGCCCAATGGCCCCTTTACAAGCAGCCTCTATGTTTAGAGAGTCAAGCTGCCGGGCTGGAAGCTGCTAAAGCTAGTAGGTGAGCTTTAGCATTTGATACAATTTTTTTTTTTTTTTTTTTTTTTTTTTTTAAGCGGGATTGGCTTCAAAACCTGGGAGCTGAGTTAAGAGGTTGGTGGGTGGAGAAAGAGCTTGAAATTCCGGACTGCCAAAGAGAAACGACTCTATAAAGATCACCTGCTCTAATTCTGTCATTTTTTTTTAATTTTTTTCAAATGGGAAACCGGAATCTCAGTTAGAGACACCATTGTCCTAGTATTACTTACGAAGTTCGCAGCAAAGCCAGGACTGGAATCCAGTTTGGGGCTTGAATTAACCCCAACCTTCCACTTATATCACTTGGGGTCTCTGAATGAAGGTTGTGGGATTGTGGGAATTCAGGGCATGTGCTTCTCTCCTCATGACGTGCATTGAGGCAGACTTTACCCTTATGAACCACTTATAATGTGTAAATTAATTATACTGTAATTACAACCCAATAAATTAAGTGATCCTCATCCCCATTTCCCAGATGAGGCAAATAAGTCTGGGGGTTAAGTGACATGCCAGTCAGTAGCAGAAGAGGGTCTTGAGCCCCGGTCTGCCTCAAGTCCTTTGTTTTTTGCAATATACCAAACTACCTCCCTCTTCCTCAAAAGGGATATTATTGGCTTCTGGAAAATCACATGGAAAAGGCTGGGATAGGAAGCCTATTTTAATTATTTAATTAAGTGAGTTGATTTTAACTCTATCTCCCAGGGCCTGGCACAAAAGCTCAGGATGTTTCAGTACTCGTAGTCAAAAGAAACATGGAGAACAGGGATTCTCTACCTCCTTCAGATCCCATTGCCCCTTTTATTACAAATATTTTGTAATACCCCTTTCTATACTGAAATGAAATTTGTGGATGATCTAGCACACCTACATACATGATCTTAAAAAATCAATTTAACACCCCAAGTGCATGGACAAGGAGAAAGAAAAGGACAGTAGTTAATAATAACATAATATGTAAGTGGGTATGTTAATACTTGGGCACACCACCGGAAGACATGCTGCAGTCGTCAGATGCCTGCACAGATGGGCTGAATCACTTCGCCTGTGACAGCTAAAATACCGAGGGATGCAAGAGTGTTGATTTGATTCCTCAAGTATACAATAGTGTTGTCGCCAGTAAGGTGGCTTTCAGAAATAGAGGACAATTCTTGGTAAAGTTCAGAACATAGAAAAGTACACTCTTCCCTCAATATACATGGTAATTGCAGTCCTGCAAGATGCCATGTATATTAAAACTTTGCAAAAAATACTTTGTGATTACATAAAATGGTTCTAGGCTCAGATAATTACAAATGTTGTTTCTCTCCTTAATGAATGTCTGGCAAGACATGCAAAAATTATGCAGGACATGGGATGATTCTTTGTGTGGGACGGTTTATAGGACATCAAGCACCCCTGGCCCATGACCACAAACCCCCCAATGAGTGAATAAAAGCCAAACATTCCCCCATAAATTTCCCAAACGCCCTTGTTGGAAACCCTGATTTGGAGGTTTTCTCTTAGAAACTATTCATAAAAGAGATGGTTTGGACCTGTGTTGAGGCTAAATGTTTATATTTCTTTGTGTTGCCTTTTTTAAAAAATCACTTATTATGAAGATTCACTTATTATAAGGTTCTCCATCATATAGAAGGTAGTTAAAATGTAATTTAAGAAAAAAAATGAATACCTACGTATCTACCAGCAGTTTATTGAGAAGAACATTTCCATCTTCTTTAAATCCCCTTGTATGACACCATATAATGTGAAGTGAAAAAATAAAAAAGCATCTTATATAATAGTATGTCTAAAAAAAGATAATAATATGTTCAGTATAACTTAAATTTAGTGAAAAATTTTTAGGAGAAGTCTGGAAAGATACACAATAAAATGTTAGCACTTGTTACCTCAAGACAATGACATTGTGAATGAATTTAATGTTTTTAATTAGTATTTTTTTCTTTTAATTTTTATTCTAGTAACGTATATATGACCAAAAATTTCCCCTTTTAACCACCTTTACAAATATAATTCAGTGCTGCTAATTACATTCACAATATTGTACTACCATCACCACCATCCATTACCAAACTTTATAATCAACCTCAGTAGAAACTCTGTACAATTTAAGTATTAACTCCCCATTCCCTACCCCCAACCCAGCCCCTGGTAACCTATATTCTAGATTCTAACTCAGTGCTTTTGCTTGTTCAAACTGTTTCATATCAGTAAGATGATACAATATTTGTCCTTTTGTGTCTGGCTTATTTCACTCAGCATGATGTCTTCAAGGTTCATCCATGTTGTTACATGAATCAGAACTTCATTCCTTTTTAAAGCTGAATAATATTCCATTGTTTACCCATTTATTGGTTGATGGACACTTGGGTTGCTTCCATCTTTTGGCAATTGTGAATAATGCCACTATGAACATCGGTGTGCAAGCATCTGTTCAAGTCCTTGCTTTCAATTCTTCTGGGTAAATACCTAGTAGTGGAATTGCTGGGTCACATGGTAATTCTATGCTTAGGTTTCAGGAACTGCCAAACTGTCTTCCACAGCATCTGCACGATTTTCTATTCCTACCAGCAGTGAATGAATGTTGCTATTTCTCCACATCCTCTCCAACACTTGTAATTTTTTTAAATAATAGCCACTCTACTGGGTGTGAAATGGTATCTTATTTTGGTTTTGATTTGCATTTTCCTAATAGCTAATGATATTGAGCATCTTTTCATGTGCTTTTTAGCCATTTGCATATCTTTGGAGAAATGTCAGTTCAAGCCTTTTGCCCATTTTTAAATTGGGTTGTTTGCCTATTTATTGTTGAGTTGTAGGATTTCTTTACGTAGTCTGGATATCCCTTATTGGATATGTGGTTTACAAATATTTTCTCCCATTGTCTTTTCTTTCAGTGTTGCTTTTGATAAACTTGATTTAATAATAACCTTAAATAGTACTTAGTCTTCACAATTAAAATTAATGAAATCGATATTATTAATCACATGCCATCTATTTTAAAGACTGTTTATTCAGGGATGCAAAGATGAGTAAGACCTGGTCTGTGCATTTGTGGACTTTGCCTTTTTCCAGGGAGATAAGACATGAGAAACCCATAGCCTGAGACTGGATCTACATAAAGCATGGCATGGGACTTCAAAAGAGGGGTAAAGCGTTAGGCCAGGGGAACCAAGGCAGAGTTCCACAAGGAGGTAGAAATTAAACTAGGTCTTGAGAAACAGGGGG
>PVKH010048543.1:0-10192 GCA_004027955.1 Chaetophractus vellerosus | reverse complement strand
AGACCGGTTTTGGAATTCATAAATAATATCAAACTGCCACACCGCACCTTAGGCTGTGCTAAACCAGGAGTTGGCAAACTAAGGCCCAAGGTCAAATCCAGCCCACCTCCTTTTGATTTTTACAAACACTCCACTTCACCCCACGCTTAATCCTCTCCCCTCCTGTAATCTCCAAACTGCTTTCTATCTCTGCAAATTTACTATTTCTAGTCCTTTCTTAAAAGTGGTATCATACACTTTTTGTCCTTTTGTCCTTGCTAATTTTACTGAGCATAATGTTTTCAGTTATAGCATGTGTTAATTTCCTTCTTTCTTGTGGCCAAATATTCCATTGTATGTACCACATTTTATTAATCCATTCATCTGTTGATGGACACTTGGGTTGTTTCCACCTTTTGACGATTGTAAATGCTGCTGCTATGAACACTGGTGTACAAGGACTTATTTGAGACTCCATTTTTACTCTCTTTGGGTATATACCTAGAATTGGAATTCTATATTTAGAGTTCAATATTTAACTTTTTGAGGAACTGCCATATTGCTTTCTACAGTGGCTGCACCATTTTACATACCCACCAACACTGCACTAGAGTTCCAATTTCTCTGCAACCTCCTCAACACTTATTTTCTGTTTTTGTTTTTAAATAATAGCCATCCTTGTGGGTGTGAACCTTTATCTCATTTAGGTTTGATTTGCATTTCCCTAATGCTTAATGAGGTTGAACATCTTTTCATGTGTTTATTGGCCATCTGTATCTTCGTTGGCGAAATGTCTATTCCAAGTCCTTTGCCCATTTTTAAATTGGGTTGTTTGTCTTTCAGTTGTTACATTGTAAAAATTCTTTATATATTCTTAATATTAAGTGTTATCCAATATATAGTTTGTAGCTACTTTCATTCTGCAGGATGTCTTTTCACTTTCTTGATAATTTCCTTTGATGAACATGTTCTTAATTTTGATGAAATAAAATGTATTTATTGTTTCGTTTGGTGTCATACCTAAGAATCCATTGCTGAATCCCAGTCATGAAAATTCACCCCTATGTTATCTTTCAAGGAGTTATAGTTTTAACTCTTATATTTAGGTCCTTGATCCATTTTGAGTTGATTTTTATATACGGTTGTGAGGTAGACCTCTAATTTGATTCGTCTACCTGTGGATATCCAGTTTTCCCAATACTATTTGTTGAAGACACTATTCTTTCTCCACTGCATGATTTTCACCCTTGCTGAAAATCAATTGGCCACAGATGTGTGAGTCTATTTCTTGACCTTCAATTTTGTTACATTAAGTTGGTTTATCTTTATGCCAGTATCACAATGTTTTTTAAACAGTTCTTTGCCTGTTTCTGTAAAGAAAGTTTTACTGGAATACAGCCATGCCTATTGATTTATTATTGTCTATGGCTGCTAGTGTGCTACTAAAAGGAAAGTTGAGTCACTGCAACAGAGGCCATATAGCCCACAAAGCCTAAACTATTTATTATCTGGCCCATCACAAAAATGTTTGGCAACCCTATTCTATAAAATTTATTTATTGTATGCCTGCTTTTATCTGAATATAAACGTCATGAGGGAGAGAAACTTTTTGGTCTATTTTACTCATTACTACATCCTCAGAGCTGAGAACATGACTAGGCACACAGTAGATATTCAACATATACTGTTGAATTATGAAAATTTCTAATTAAAGTATAAATTATACCTATATTATCTTATTACTATTTTTCAGATACCAGGGACGAAGGATTGAACCTGGGACTTTGTATGTGGGAAGCCAGCACTCAACCACTGAACCACATTGGCTTCCTGAGTTGGTTTTTATGCTTGTTTTGCTTGTTTTTGTTTTTTGTAGGCACCAGAAACTGAACCCAGGGCCTCCTGGGTGGGAGGCAGGTGCTCAACCACTTGAGCTACATCTGCTCCCTTATATTATTTTTAAGGTGAGACTACTCATAGTACCAAAAACTAATTCATAGGAATATTCTTAAATATCAATAATATCTCATTGAAATGAGTTAGAAATTTTTCAGTTATTTCAAATTATCTACTTGCTTCTATACATATTTTAAAATAATCTTATGAATATAACAAATCAAGCTTCAGGATATAATTCTAAAAATAAGCTGATACTCAAAAAATTTTTTTGAAATTAAAGGCTACTGTTTCAAAAAAGCTTCTCTACACAAACAAAAAGTTTAAGTCTTTTAGTGTCAAAATAGACACATTCAGAAATTCTGTGATCACACACATTACATATTATTTGCACATAATAACTATTGCTCTTTATAGCCAACCAAGCATAAATTACACCTTACATATGCCAGTGTAACTGTCTTCCTTATTTTCAGCTATTTTCTAAATAGAGTATATAATTCAATAATAAAGCCAAAATAAACCAAAAAAACTTTTTAAAGGAGGTACCAGAGAATGAACCCTGGACCTCATACATGGGAGGCAGATGCTCAACCACTGAACTACATCTGCTCACCAATAAGAGTTGGGTATTTTTGTTTGGTTTGTTTGTTTTCAGGAGGTACTGGGGATCGAACCTGAGACCTCGTACATGGGAAGCAGGTGCTCATGCACTTGAGCTACATCTGCTTCCTGCAAAATAAGCAATTTTGTTGTTTGTTGTTGTTGTTGTTTATTATTATACACCCCCCCCTTCTTTGCTTGTTCTTGCTGTGTTCATTTTTCTCTGCGTTCCTCTGTGTCTGCTTGTCTCCCCCTGCTGGGGTGACCTACCGAGTTAGCTCACCGGCGCGGCGGCCCGCCTGCTCATGGGGGCTCGCCCTTGCTCACGGGGCTTGCCTTTTACCCGCAGGGGCTTGTCTTTTTGCCCGCCCGCGGGCGCCTGCTTTCTCAAGGCAGTCCACCCGTTCGAGGAGGCCCAGGGACTGAATCCAGGGCCTCCCATGTAGTAAACCGGTGCCCTACCAACTGGGCTATACAGCCGACCCCAAAATAAGCAATTTTAAACATGTGGCTGCCAAGTAAACTCAAAACAGAAAAAGAAAAATTACCTATTCATGATTGCTAATCATGCATCAATCCTCTACTACATGTCTTCTAGCAAATAATAACAGGGAAGCAGATGTAGCTCAAGCGATGGAGCTCCTGCCTACCACATGGGAGATCTCGGGTTCAGTTCCCGGTGCCTCCTAAAGAACATGAGCAAGACAGTGAGCTGACACGATGGGCAGGCATGGTGAGCTGACGCAACAAGGTGACACAACAAGAGACACAGGGAAGAAAACGAGAGACACAAAAAAGCAGGGAGCAGAGGTGGCTCAAGTGATTAGGTGCCTCCCTCCCACACTGGAGGTCCCAGGTTTGGTTCCCAGTGCCTCCTAGAAAAACAAGGAAGATGAACAGACACAGCAAGTGCAAACAATGAAGGGGTGGAGAGAAATAAATAAAATAAAGTAAGTCTAAAAAAAAAAAAAAAGAAAAGAGTAACATTCTTAAAAAGAGAATGAGGGAAGCAGATGTGACTCGAGCAGCTGGGCTCCTGCCTACCACATGGGAGGTCCCAGGTTCAGTTCCTGGTGCCTCCTAAAGAAGATGAGCAAGACAGTGAGCTGACGCAATGAGATGACACAGTAAGATGATGCAATCAAGAGACACAGCAAGGAAAAACAATGAGAGACATTACAAACCGGGAGTAGAGGTGGCTTAAGTGATTAGGTGCCTCCTTTCCACATGGGAGGCCCTGGGTTCAGTTCCCGGTGCCTCCTAAAAAGAAGACAAGCAGCCAGCAAGCACAAACAATGAGGGGGGCATAAATAAATAAATAAATAAATAAATAAATAAATAAATAGGAATTTTTTTTTAATTGAAAAAAATTCTAAGGGTCAATATCTTTCCTATGTTTTTAGCCACACTGATATGCTACATTAAATGTCAAATAGTCACAGAAGACATATTTTGCCAGTTTTGTGAATGCTATTAAATAAAATAATAAAAACAATTTAAACTTAAAAAGCCATGTTAAAAAATATGTAAGACAAACATAACAACGAAGGGAAACGAATACATTTACTAGTACCTAATATGTGCAGAAAATGTGCTAGGCTTTTTAAAATACATTACTATCACTTAATCCTTAAAATAACCTTTCAAGATACATCATTCTTATAAGAAAACTGAGCCCATGAAAGTAATATAATGCACACAGAGTCACACAGCAATTAGGTGCTAGAGTGAAAAAGGTCTCTGGTTCTCAAACCTGTAACTTTCTACCACAGCGTTTTCCCAAAGTATACTCTGTGAGATGATTTTAGATGATACCAAATATTTATTTTTATAGCCATTTGTTTTTGTATTGGATAAAAACTGTGACATAAAACCCTTTACTTGATGGATATTATTCCTTAGGATGAGGCTAAATAAAATGTGAGAAGAGTTTCTTAATAAACTATTCAGTGATTAGTAGAACCAGGGTATATGCACAGGGCAAAAACTCATGGCGGCTTAAAAAATGCTAACAAGAAATTGCCTTTCTAAAAAACATCCTGTTCAATATTTTTATTGGCTTCCTGATTAAACAAAGTTACGAGTTTTCAAATAAAATTATAGACATACCTGACATAGTTTGATCAAGTTTGTGGATAAGAGACTTTTTAGCACATTCAACATCAGGACTTGGGTAATCCAAAACTTGCCTGCACCAAACTAATGGACTAACCGATTTCTGCATTGGTGTAAGTTTTTTCTTTGGTGATGAATACAGCCTGGGGAAAAAACAAAACAAAACAAAACAAAAGGGTAACATTCGTTATTAAGCACAGTGTTCTAAAACAGGGATCCTTTCAGATAGATTTAAATTGTGGAGGGGGAGGTGATAAAAGTACGTAACATGTTTAAAATCATCCACATTTCCTTAATGCACAGAAAGAAAATAACACTATAATAGCTGATATAAACCCAAGCCTCAAGTATTAAATAAACTAAAATGAGGCCAACTGTCTAATCTTAAAATATTTTTCCTTTTGACTCTCATTATTAAAACTATGAGGAAATATCTATTTTTACAATAGTTTATTCTATTTTCAAGAGTACTTAACTAACCCCCTAACATACCCTTATCATGAGGGCTAGTCTAGGAGTCAGAATTAGAAGATGATTGTCAGGGGCCGGCTCGATAGCCCAGTGGATAGGGCACCGGCATACCACATGGGAGGCCCCGGGTTCGGTTCCCGGGGACCTCTCCTAGCGGGCAGACCACCTTGAGAATGGCAAGCCGCCATGGGCGGGCCAGAGCCGCCGTGGGCAGGGCAGGTCGCCCGCGAATGGAGCGCAGCCAGCCACCCGCGAACTGAAAGCCGGCCGTGAATGGAAGCAGAAGCCGCCCACAAGCGGGGAAAGCAGCACCTGTGCAGTGACCAGTCTCGGCGCGTCGCCGCAACGGGGGGAAGGGGAGATATGTAATAAAATAAATAAATCTTAAAAAAAAAAAAGATGATTGTCTTGCTTTCCATCTCCCATTGTCTTTTCCACCAGAAGCCCACACAAAAATCTACCATTAGTGATTCATTCCTTTTAGTTAAGCAGTACTCTCTCCTTAGTCCTCTTTTCAAATGATAAAATGTCGGTGAAGAACAATACTTGAAATCCTTAACTTGAGGTGAATCAATTTTATGAAATTACTTCAGTCTCAGGAAAGAAGAAAAGGATAGTATTTTATAAGCCCTTTGGGAAGGTATACAGAAGGGAAATGGTGAGCAGAGGTAGGGTAGAATATACTTAATTTTTCTACTTATAGTTAATTTTCAGATTAATCCAGATTATATCAACTCATGTTAATTTATTTCAAATGTGACTCCTAATGAAAAACGTGAAGGATTATTTGATTTTTTAACAAGGATTGTTTTAAAATTAAGATACTCTAAGTGGAATTTCTTTTCTTATTAATTAATTAGGAGATACCAGGGATTGAACCCAGGGCCTCGTACATGGGAAGCAGGCGCTCAACCATTTGAGCTACATCCGTTCCCCTTAAGTGGAATTTATGAAGTCAACAAAATTATACTTTTACATTAATCAAGCTAGGGCAATAATATAAAGTGTTATTCTAGAAAAAATATTTAAATATTATCTCCACAGTACTGGAATAACCGTTTTCTAAGTGGCGATATGTACATTTTCCATCCCTTCTTTCTTCTCTTACCTATAACTTAGGTCTGTCACTCACATGCATTATTTAGCTCTGATCAAGATAATCAAAGCTAATGTCAATTCTCTAGTCCACAATCCCTACTCATTTAGACAAAAATATTGAAAAAGAACCTCAATTTCTGAAACAACTTATTAACAATTCAAAATGAAAGGGAAACCATCAGGGTTCATTACTTTTCCACCTTTAATACTACAAATATCCTATAACACTTCATGTAAGCACCCCTATTTTAAAAACTGCAGTAACTATTATAAACTAATACCTTATGTTATTAAAAATTTAGCAAGCTAAACCTCTATAGATAAGTAATAAATCTTAATAAAATGACTTTATATTATCACCACTTTTTCAATATATATAACCTTCCCCTACACGCACTTGTTTCATACAACTTACATGTGCTTACTATATTCCTCTACTGTTGGTTATAAAACCCATTTTTCAAAGTGCAAAGAATAAGCCTCAAAACCATCCTGCTCAGTGAAAGAAACCAGACCTGAACATATTGTATGAATCCATTTGTATGAAATGTCCAAGAGAGGCAAATATAGAGAGAATGTAGATTAGTGGTTTCCTAAGGCTAGAGGTGGGAATGGGGATGAAGTTCCTTTTTAGGGTGATAAAAATGTTATAAAATTAGATTGTGACAATGGTTGTGGAAACGGCATGTGATGGTTGTAAATATACTAACTGTATATATTAACTGTACAATTAAAACAGGTGAATTTTATGCTAGGAAAATTATCTCAAGCTGTTTTTAAAAATCTGCAAGGTACTTCACATCTTAAAAAATAAACTATTATAAAATAAATGAACAAAACACTAATACTTCAAAATCAACGTAAAAACATCATTACCGGGGCCGGCTCGATAGCCCAGTGGATAGGGCGTCAGCATACCACATGGGAGGCCCCAGGTTCGATTCCCGGGGACCTCTCTTAGCGGGCAGACCGCCTTGAGAATGGCAAGCCGCCATGGGCGGGCCGGAGCCGCCGTGGGCAGGGCAAGAAGCTGCCACGGACAGGGCAAGAGCCGCCACGGGCAGGGCAGGTCGCCCGTGGATGGAGCGCAGCCAGCCACCCACGAACTGAAGCAAGCGCCGGCCATGAACGGACGCAGAGACTGCCCACAAGCGGGGAAAGCCGCGCCTGCGCAGTGACCATTCTCGGCGTGTCGCCGCAGTGGGGGGAAGGGGAGATATGTAATGAAATAAATAAGTCTTTAAAAAAAAAAAAATCATTACCCCGTTTTTCTTTGAAGCCGAACAAATATAAGTTAATAGTACAAAATGTTAATATCAGACAAAAACAAAACACTATATTAAGTGAAGGAGACCAGACGCAGAATACTATACATTGTATAATTCCATTTATATAAAATGTAAATATAAATCAATTTATAAAGACGAAAGGAGATTAGTGCTTATGTAGGTCTGATGAAGGAATGCTAAGGGGTGTGGAGTCTTTCTTATTGCATTAAGATTGTTCTAAAATTTGAGATGATGCTTGTACAACATTGTGATTATACTAAAAGCCACTGATTACACACTTTGGGTAGAATAGCCAGAAACAGCAGCTATGTACTGTGAGGGCTTGAGAGGTGAGGAATTTTCTTGTTTGTCTGACTTTTATTACTATTATTGAAATAATGAAGATGCTCTAATAATGACTGAGGTGATGAATGCAGAACTATGTGATTATAGCAAATATCACTGATTGTACACTTTGGATGAACTGTATGTTATTAACATGTATCAATAAAATTGATTTTTTAAAAATCCTTATCCCCCCCACCCCCCATGAGTTGCCATGGTATATTTCCTGTTTCTGTCAATGGCACTATAATTCACTGTTACAAAAGCTAAAATTTTGGATTCCTCCATCTTTTTTGTTTCCTACCCTCACCAAGAATCTGTCACTGAGTCCTATTGATCCTACCTTTATAAACTAACCTTTTTATTTCCATTTCTGCATGTACTCCTCTAAGTGGGAACAGAAATTGCTCTTTCCTTCCATTAGCAGAAAAAAGTTAATGGAACAACTTGTCCCTACCTAGAGTGATGTAACCTAACTATCTCTAATACTCTATCCTCTTATTTCAGTTTCCGTAACACTACCCCCCACACATACCCCAAGTATAGAAATGTAGGGTTTGGGCATGAAATTATTCTTTGGCCAGGGACCCTTTGGGTGAGATTTCAAATTACTTCTAAATCTGCCAGGAGATACATGAGCTGAATTGTACACATAATCATATCCTCTCTTAGCAGGAATAAGGTGTTTAAGAACTTGAATTTTAAAGAAAACCCCAAATAAAAATATTTGCAATCACAACGCAGAACATTTCCTTTGCTCATTTCTTATAAACACAAGGGTTTCTTCAAAATAACTACTTTGCCTACTAACATTTCTTTTCACTCTAACAGTTAAGAATTTCCTAAATCATAGCATATGGTTTAATTAAGAGGAACTCACTTCTGATGCACATGACCTGGAGTTTACTGATATCCAATGGAACTTAAAATCGATTGATATTTGTAAAGTTTTTATTTCCCAAAGAAAACTTGAAGCATAACCTTATTACTGCTAATATAAAGTCTAGGCATTGACCAGACAGAACTAGGCAGTTCAAGGCAGGCTAGCTGACATTCTGCTTCCTACACACCACTTACCCTTCAACTGTGGTGTCACTGAGAAGCAAGCCTCGCCCCCCCCCACCCAGCATTTAACAAAGAAGGTAGTGGACAGCAGGGCATCTTGTCCTACACCTCTATCCTCCAACATATCAGCAGGGCCCAATGGGGAGCTGATTTACACCCCACCCATCCGCAAAGAGGTGGTGTGAGTCAACATTCAATATTTGCTGAGGTGGTATCAGTGGGGCTCAGCAGGGGGAACATCCACTACCAGCTGGGCCCATGCACTACATCTAAACAGGGTGACTAATTGCATTCTGAAAAAGAAGATACAGAATCTCGAGTCTCAAAACATAATACCCAAGTTGTAAAAGAAATGACTGAAAATCACTCATCATACCAAGAAAACAGCTAAAGTAAGGTTAAAAGAACGGAAACAAATTGAGGCAAATTGAAAAACAACAAAATGGCAGACACAAATCCAAGCATGCCAATAATTACATTAAATGCGACTGGACTAAACACGCTACACACAAAAGGCAGAGATGATCAGACTGGATAAAAAGGCAAGACCCACTACACATTGTTTACAAAGGAAACACCTAGATTCAAAGTCACAAATAGGTTGAAAGTAAAAGATTTGAAAAGATAAACCACGCACACAGTAATCGTTAGAGTTGAGTGCCTCATATTAATATTATAAAAAATACAGTTCAGGATAATAATTACTAGTCCTGATCAAGATGTTGGAGTGAGACACACTTCTGGGCTCTGTACCACCACAGAAGCTTTGAACCACCACAGGAACTGGAAGAAATGTTTTTCTCAAAGCTCTAGAAAACAGTTCAATGACTACAGCAACAGAGTGAGAACCAAATCAAGAAAAAAGCCACTTAAAAGTGGTAGGATCGGAAATTTGTGAGACGATGGTATGGGATTAGGCAGGCAGGGCTCAACTCTCTCACAAGAGCAACGGAGAAAGAGCTAGGAGCTGTCTGAGGGACCTGCTTTGGGGGTCAGCAGACCAGGTAAGTGTTTTACAACCCCCATGAAGGTGAAGAACAGAGAGACAAAGAACCCGAAATAACAAACAAGAGTTAACAAACCACCGTGGCAGACAGGAAGGGCTCCCCTCCCCCACCCCCAAGATATTAAGCTGGGGTTAAACCCCTGCCTCACTGCAGCTGACTGAGAGGGGAACAGACATCTTCCTCCCTGTCAGCTCTTGCAGAGTAAAGGGGAGAGGGCATCAGGGAGCTTTTCTTGGATAAGTTCGGCCAGCACAGCCCGCTTTGAATCTCAACTCTGGCCAGACCAAAACATAGGAAAATGGAGATTGAAAGAAACACCTCCGTGGAAAGGCGTGCCAATGAACA
>PVKH010048542.1:0-10179 GCA_004027955.1 Chaetophractus vellerosus | reverse complement strand
TCAGCCAAAGGGGTGCTGATGTAAAGTACCAGAAATCTGTTGGCTTTTATAAAGGGTATTTATTTGGGGTAGAAGCTTACCATTACCAGGCCCTGAAAAGTCCAGTTCAAGGTTGCTTTCTCACCAAAGTCAGTTGCCACTTGTTGAAGCAAGATGGTCACTGATCTCTGCCTGGTCTCGCCTTCCTGGGCTTCCTCTTCCTCTTGAAACTCCATAGGCCCAGCTTCTTCTCAATCTCAACTGTAGGCTGGCATAGGGCTTGTCTATCAGGGCTTCCTATATGAGTCTCGAGTCTTCTCAAGGTCAGCTGTAAGCTATCAGGCAAATAGTTCATCTCTCCCTGGGGCCCCAGGATAAAAAATGACAGAGCTCTCTCTCTTCTCTGAGTAAGTGTCCATTTATATCAGCCTACCAAGGGGGCAGAGACTTAACCTGAGTCATGCCTTACTGACAAGCCCTAATCTTAACAGGTAATTTAATCAAGGGCCCCTCAACTGAATCCAATATAATCAAAGGGTATTACACCCAGAAGAATAGATTTAGTTTACAAACATAATCTTTCTCTTTTTGGGATTCATAAATAATCTCAAACTGTCACAACTATGTACCCTCTTGAAATGAAAAGCAAAGGCAGTTCTTTTCATTTTTCTAGTTGAAAGATTTCTTTTTGTGAGTTCTTTCCTGAAGAAGAAGCTGGAATATAATCTGAGTATTTAGCATTAATATTTTATGGAAACTAGGCATCTAACTATGGCTCCTTTGTACACAGAGGACTCAGAGTAAATTGCAGACTCAATGCCAAATTAATATGCATGCCAATTCAAGGCCCCTCAGAGCTGTGTCCTCTTCCTGAGTCAGAGATGATAGTAATAAGCTATGTATGGATGCACCCATTTCCCCTATTCCTTCCTTTTCAGTTATCTATTATGGCAAGTCATGAGGTGCAGAGGGGAAATGCAA
The DNA here is from genome assembly GCA_004027955.1 of Chaetophractus vellerosus. Classification (NCBI taxonomy): domain Eukaryota; kingdom Metazoa; phylum Chordata; class Mammalia; order Cingulata; family Chlamyphoridae; genus Chaetophractus; species Chaetophractus vellerosus. The sequence goes on along the minus strand of PVKH010048542.1, from coordinate 9,219 downwards.
CCATTCCAAGGCTCTCCTCTGTTCTTGAAATTATAAGTAGTATAAAGGAGGAAAGATGTGTCTACAGAAGATATAGATTTCTTAATCATGTCCCTGTTTGATGCAAGGGAGAGAGCATGAGCTCTTAAAGTCACAATGGGACCATATGCAAGCCATTTCTTTAGCTTTAAAATTGTCAGAAGCAATGGCAAGGAAGGCATGTTATTTCCTCTATATAATACTGTCTGTTAGGAGCTCGAGTCCAGAACTCTTTCTTCTTCTACATAAATGTCCTTACATCTGGAAAGGTGGTCTTCAAATAATCCATGAAGGTTTGTTTTGGTCAAGACCCTTTGGGATGCAACTTGGGTTGGTTTAAATCAAGAGGTCTGGAATTCCATTGAGACCTGGCAGTTCAGAGCTGGGATCAGCTCCCCTGAGAAGAGGCACTGAGAAGTTACAAGGATCCAAAGATCCTTTCTCATTTTTTTAATATCCCCTGCTTCTCTCTATGCTTCTGTTACTTCTTTCTCAGTCACAAGCATCCTCTGTCTTCTGCTTGTCCCTGGCTCATGGCTCATAACTGCTGATGCAAGCCCAATTCTCTATTCCTTTTTCAAAAGCCGTATCCACCAGTAGTGACTCAGACCTTCAGTTACCCAACACCATACTCCTGAAAGAGCAATCTCATTGGTCTAGTCCTTTGGGTCTGTGCCTGGCTGTCCATATTCTAGTCATCTGTGGTCAGGGTAAAGGGCTCACTGGGCATATAGCATGGTTGTGCTCATTTATAAGAAGTGATACAAAGGTAGATTCTCGAAGGAGATTTGTGGGTAGAAGAGGATTTTAGAGTTGTATTGGTCACCTGTTGCTGTGTAACAAATTGCCCCAGAATTTAGTGACTTAAAATAAAAATAAACATGTATTATCTCACAGTTTCTGTGGGTTAGAAATTTGGTAGCTGCTTAGCTGGGTGGCTCTAGCTTGAAAGCTCTTGTGCAGTTTCAGACAAGAGGCCAGCTGGGGCGGTAGTCATTTGAAGGCTTGACTGGAGCTAGAGGATCCCCAGTTTCAAGATAACTCACTAACATACCTGGAAATTGATGCTGGCTATTGGCAGGAGGCTTTATTTCTTCCCACATGTGGGGCTCTTCATGGCTGCTTGAGTGTCCTTATGTCATGGCAACTAGCTCTAGCCTGAGCAATAGATTCAAGAGAAACTAAAGCAGAACCACAACATCTATTATAACCTAGCCTCAAAAGTTACACTCTGTCATTTCTATAATATCCCATTGGTTACACAGTTCAACCCTATTCATTGTCGGGAGGACTATACAAGGGTGGGAATACTAGGAAGTTATAATCACTGGAGGCCACTTTGGTGCTGGCTACCATGAAAGCCAGCACTAGTAGAGGTTTGTAGAGACAAAGATGAAACCTCTTCACTGATTGGCTCACGCCAGTGTTTTTTTTTTTCCCCCTGGATGACCAAGAAGCTCTCTTTTAGCTCCAACTTGAATCTCTCTTGCTTTCTATTCAGAATTAAGAGAAACTTTTTGCGCCTTAGAGGGAGAGATGCTGTACAGCTGGTTAACTACATATTCATGATTTGTAGGACACAATTCGCCCAAAAGATCTGTTCTAATTTCCCTAGAAATGTGTTGCCATAGCCCCTGCAGAGAGAAGTGCCTAGCTCCATAAGAAGAACCAAAGAGTGGGCGCCATATATTTCAATGATGGCAATGATTGATAGATTGTCAAGTGGTGGAAATATTCTTAAAAGAAGGTAGGGGAGGAGCAAAGGAACTCATGGCTTCTACGTGGGAAATCTGAACATTCGATAGCTTTTGACATTTACAACACTGGTCACTTTTTCAGAATCAAGAGTAGGCAGGGGAAATGAGGAATGAAGCAGAAAGTAATAAAAGAAAATTTTATGTGCTCAGGGTCAAAAAGGAATTGTCCTAGGAAAATTCCGAGTCCTGGGTGACAAAACAATGTGCGCTTCAGACCCCTTAGGAGCTCAGAGAACTCTGGTGTGGCAAGACTGGAAGTCAGAAGACCTGGCTCCTCATCCTCAAACCAGGTGTGCTGTCCTGGGATTTACCCAATGTAGGACAGACCAAGACTGAAAGCGGAATTTTGAATTTTATTTGGTTTCACAAAGAGTCGTTGACTAAGAGTTCTCACACTTGCAGGCAGTGCAGAAGTGGGTAAGAATTGTCACCTCTCTGAACTTCTGTTTCTTCTATGTTAAAGAAAATAATAACGGAACCCATCTTGTCTACTTCACACCATTGTTGCAAGTATCAAATGCTGGAAAGCACTTAGAGATCTGCAAAAAGCTCAGGGAAACTCCTTACTGGACAGAGAGGGTTGGGGACCCTATGACAGGTGTCCTTGGAAAGCTGCTGCTCCTGTTGCAGCCCTGTGTGGGGGGCAGGACAAAGGGACTGTCCCAATCACCAAGCACACAGATCAATGAAGTTATCCATCTCAAGGGCCTCGGTGACGGCACTAATAATAATAACCACTTCTTGTTTGGGACTTTCTGGGCATATTAGGGGCAAATATTGAACCTATCTCTCTTTGGATCCTAGAGTAAGCTATAAAGCTCAGAATCTATGGGCACATGCTCCTCTCCTTGGGCCGGGGACATGGGGATGCTACTCTGCAGGCGGAAGGAAGACAAAAGCACACATGGAAAATAGTAGAAAGAAATAGGATGAGGGACAAGGAGAGACACGTAGTCCTGTTGCAGTTCCTGGTTCTGGTTGTTTCTGAGGCCTCGCTTCATCTCTGGCCTTGGTTTCCCCAAGAATCAGCCCCACCTCCCACCCCCTTAGAATACATTTCTCCTTTTGCTTAAGTTATATATGGATCTGATTTCTTTCACTTGAAATAAAAGTAGCTCTAAATAATGCCATTTTTGTAAAAGGAATTCATTTGTTGAATTTATAGTTCCAATAGAACTGATATTTGCTTTCTCACAGCAAGAAACTATTTTATTACTGAGAGACATAAGAACACAATGACTGAGAGTGTCAACCCAGACCTACTGGGTTCAAGTCCTCAGACAAATCCGTTAACCCCTGAATGAATCAGTTTCTTTTATCTAGCAAATGCTGAATAATAATAATAATAATAATAATAATAATAATAATGCTTACCTCCAAGGGTCATTGTGAGGATTAAATGAATTGTCATGTAATCAAGGCCACTTATCATCGTGTCATTTTATGGGGGAAAAAAGTCATCTGAGTCCCCAGCACTGACTCCAATCTGAACCTTGTAAAAGTCAGTTTATCATTATAAACATACAACAAGAAGAAAAGAATAACTTTTGAGTTCAGAAAAGTCATTGTTCCCTGTGATAACGAGATGACTTCAAAGTAATCAAAATTTCATCTTGAAATTGGCTACCACCACCACATATAAGGCAGCTGAGACACTGAGCTTTATATGGGGCACCCCATGTGAAAATTTATGTCCATGCTCGAAAATCCTGGAAATAGGGATTGATAATTGAGATTCTGGTGGAAACAGAGTGAACAAAGATGCTCTAATTAAATTCTGCATAGGAGCTAATTAACCCATTTATGTGTTTTCTTCTTTTGTGCAATAGAGGAAACATATTATCAGCATTCATATATTTCCAACTATCAGTATGTTGGGTGTGATTTTTCTCCCCCTTGAGCAGTATGGGGGGAGTGAAATGCCCTCTGTGGGTTCTCCGAGCCATAATTCATCTGTCCAAGGCTTGTGCTTAGTTTTGACATTAGCTCTGGGAAACTCATGCATGCTTTGCTCTTCGGGCAGACCACAGAAGTCATCCTGGAGTCCTCCAACCCACTAATCAGATCTGTCTCCTGACATGTGCGCTCCTTCAAAACATCCCAGGGCTGTTCAATGGAGTCACCTTGAGGAAAGGGCCTTACCTCTGCTGTCCAGTGTGGGCTGCTCTCAGCATGCAGGAAACCTCTCCTTGTTCCCGTGCTCAGTGACTGACAGTCAGGTAGAGCATTGCAGGAAAAGGGTACCGTCGCCCACTCCAGCCATGTGGCAAAGGTATTTGCTCCCTTGGGAAGGAAGTAGTTTATCTGTGGGAGAACACCGTTTTGGCAAAGTTTGCGTAAGAACAGCCTCTGTCTCTGCAAGCCTGTGTGTGTGTGTGTGTGTGTGTGTGTGTGTGTGTGTGAATAAAGCAGGAAGAGTGAAAGATAAGACAACGTGACTGCCACAGAAAAGCGCTTCTTTATACAAATGCTCGAAAACATACGATGCAGAAAGATGTTAGACCACATAAATGAATTTGTGCCTAATTCAACACAGCTATACTTCTTTCTTCTTCAGGATTAGTGAGACTGCGTTATCCTCGGCTTTATTATGTGAAACAACACAGATAGCAAACAGTCCTAGAGAGAAAGAAGTGGAAGAGAAGAAGAAAAAGGGGGAAAAAATAATAAAATGAAAAGATTGGTGAAAATACTATGGGGAGGGAAACAAAGAGAATGCAAGTGAGTTTGCATGTGTGCCAAATTTGAGTTGGAAGGGTTTATGAGGCTCTTGTACGTATTATAACTCTATATGCTCTGACATTGGCTGGATTACCTCAACAGTAACCTCTTGATCTTTGACCTAATGTTCAAATGCAGGGTAGAAGCCATTTCCCTGGAGGATTTTGATCGTTAGTGACTTAGTTTGGTCAATTTCAAGATATACTGGAATATAACCAACAAATGGTTTTTAACTTTAGATGAATATATGTTTGCATTATTACTAACTATAAATTTATTTCTAAAATTCACCCCAACATATGTTACTAAAACAAAAGAATCTCAGTTTTGTGGTTGAAGAAATTAATTCCTTAGGCCAATCAGTGAAGATACAACCCTATGAAGATTCACATATCACATGGTCATATCTTAAGACCCCACTAAACCTTCCACAGTAGGTTGAGTTAATGGTAGACATTACCTTGGACATATTCAGACATTTTTTCCCCTCATGATCTATAGAGAGTCTATCTACCCTGGGATGGAATGGATTAAATAATTGGCAACTAAGAGGCCTGGATCCCATCCCTGGTTGCATAACAATAGCTGTGACCTTGGACAAGCCACTTAACTTCTCTGTGCCCCTACTTCCTCATCCATAATGTGAGCATAACAATGCTTTCCCCAGCTACATCACATTATTTCTATGCAGACGAAATGAGGTTTTTAGTTGTACAGGTTCCTTGGAAAGTTAAACCCCTGAACAAAATGCAAGTTTTTGACTGCCACACACGCATACACTATTCATGGTCAGGAATACACAACGTAGACCGTGTTGAATATGCTGTAGGTGTTTTGAGCATCGAATGCAACCGCCTGGAGATCCCAGCCCGGATCAGCACAAAATAGGTGTCCTCTGTGGGATGTAACCTAGGCGACACCGCACATTCAGCCGCACCTGTGCTCTGACACAGACTGCGGTGTGTAGAGAAGAGTTTGGCAGATTAAATATGCAGAAGCAGAGTGAACAGAGACATGGTAGCAGTACCAATGGCTGTTTGTCCATCAAGGCCAAGCTGAAATGTAACTTTTCCAGTATACCTTTCCAGAGCTCCTCTCTCCTCCTGAGGGAATTAATTTCTCCTGACTCTATGCACTTGTTTTACTTTATTGGAATAGCCCTGAAATTTAAGTACCCATGCCAATCCCACAGCATTCAGCTGACACCAAATAAATGGAACTCCCAGATCTCTGTGTCTGCAGCCTTGGTCCTGAAACTCTGACTCTGGCCTTGAACCACAGATTATATTACAACCGGTTTTTATTCTCCTTGCTTCTGACTTCAATTCAAGTCGATAGATTTTATGGTGTGCCCAATATTTGCTAGGATTGTGTTAGGAAATGGATATAGCATTGGGCATCAAAACATGTCCTTTGCCCTCATGGAGTCTAGATTCTAATGGGGGTGATAGAAAATTAAGCAATTCCAATCTTCAGATCTAAGCATTCATGGAGAACTTCCCAGAAAAGGTGACATCCAATCTGAGACCTGCAGGCTGAGAAGGTATTAATCAGGTGAAAGTAGGTTTGGAAGGGAAGGGAAAGCAGAATGTTCCAAGAAGCACATGCAAGAGGCACAAGAAAACCTGCAACATTTAACAAATGGAAATTTATCTAGTCTGGTTGGAGGTAAGGGGCAGGGAGTGAGAGCTGGAAACAGGTAAGTGGTAAGGAAGAGCCAATTTCTTGACTTATTTCTCCATCCCTGGCTTCACCTTACACTTGGCACCTAAACACTTGATGTTAGGCTCTGCCGTTTTAGCTGTGACTTCAGCTCTAGCTCCCTCCCTCACAATCTATTAATCCTTCCCCAGTTTGGTCCAATCTTGGGATCCCTTCTTCCTTTTAGTCCCAATAGGGACTGAATTCCCCTGACCTTGGAAATGGATACCAATCGGCCTCTATGTTTCTTTTACATGTAATTCACATCATGACTATCTGATTCAGGTCCCATTTTATTTTTCCTACTGGACTATCAACGTAGAGATGATGTTTTCTCCACAAGTAGCTAGGACAGTGCCTAATAGTGTATTTTTCTGAAACATTTCTATCCTGTCAGTTTCTTGTTGAAAATACTTTATGACTCTGCATTAACCTGGTAATAAAACCCAGTTCCTGAGCGCAGCCCGCAAAGCCCCTTCATGGCCCCATCCCTGCTCACTGCCAGCCCCACCTCTTGCCCTTTCTCCTTCTCACTTCCCCCCTCCAGGTACACTGACTTTTCCGTTTCTCCAAGGCTTCTTGCTCTTTCCTGCCTTTGAGCGCTCTCACATGCTGTTCCCTCTGCTTTCCCTGCCAGCCCCTTCACTCTTGCTCATCTTTTACTATTTCAGCTGATATACCACTTCCACAGGGAGGCGTTCCCTGACACTAGCCCACTTGCTGCTGCTAGAACATGGCACTTCCATGCTTGGTTGATATTGCTTGTAGAAACGTTTGTTTCTCCCACTGAGGGTTTCTCAGCCTTGGTAGTATTGACATTTTAGGCCAAAAAAATTCTTTGTTAAGGGAGATGTCCTCTGCATTATAGGATGGTTGGCAGCAATGCTGGCCTCTACCCCTAGAATCAATATAACTTGCCCCATTTTGACATCCAAAAACGTCTCCAGCCATTGCCAAATGTCCCCCTGAGAGACAAAAATCACCCCCATTTGAGAACCACTGTGCCAGGCTCTTCAGAAGGCTGAAATTGTATCTTTCTGTCCACTGTATCTCCAACCTGAAATGCAGGAGAATGTCATTGATAATGTGTTGCACAAATAAATAGAAAGTTCCTACTGTAAACTCACATTGAACAAACGAATGAATGTTAAGAAAAAAGCTGTCCCAGAAGTATTGTGGATCCGAGCCCTGGGTTTCTCTTTAATGAATGGGTGGAACCCAGGCAAACACGGTGGTCCTCTCACTTTGCAACCTGTAGCCCTCTGTGCCTGTTACATCTGTCCTGGTAGGCAACACACCATCTAGACGTCCACTCCCCTCTCCACATATACCTCCTTTGGCTGCCCTGCCCACCCCTCTCCCCTCTATAGAAGAAAGGTTCGAGCTCCCTGTGCTTCCTGAATCAAAGATGTTTAAGCTTTTAATGCAAATTCTGATTAATTAACAAGGGCACAGGACTTACATGCATTTCAAGTTGCTTTTATCTCTGGAAGAAAAGAAGCCTTTTGGCAGATACTTTCTGTTCACTATCTAGTTCGGCATTTCAAAGGTCATGCTTTGATGGGCTGAGCAGGTTACAATTTTTTTGTGTGTGAAGGGCAATGACTAGTAATTAAGGGACAGACCCCTTTATGTCAACTGAAGGGGAGAAAAATCACATTCAATCTTTGCTTCATCCAAAACTGACTTACCGAAGTTGAAGCTGGAGGGCTGTGCCTAGCATTAGAGGGCAGAAGTGAAAAGGAAAGGGGATGTGCAGGGTAACAGCTACATTTCTTTGGCTTATGGCAAAGAACTAACATTTGCTGAGCACCTGCAGTATGCTGCATATCAGCTCTCCCACCAACCCTACGAAAGAGTCGATATATTTCATTTCACAGATAGAAGAAACTAAGCTTTAGAGACCTTAAGTAATTTGCCCAATTATAGCAAGTGGACTAGCCACATATATAGTGAGCCTGCTATTTACCAATATTCCTCAGCACCCATGTGTCTCCCCTTGATCACCTATGCCTACAGAAAAATAAAACAACAACAAGGGAAGGGATTTTATCTTTATATTCAAGTCATTCATTTATTCAGTGAGTGAGTCAACAGTTCATCCCCTATCAGAACTCTTACAGAACTCTGTACTTGCCCTATCATTGTCCTCATCACAAATTATTTTTTGTAAATAATGCTTTATTCATCTTCCCAACTAAACTATAAATTCTGAAAATCTTGGTTGTCCTATTGAATTCAGTATCCTTAGTGTTTCACACAGAGATTGGCAAGGAGGGTAGTCTTCAAAAAATAGCTGTTGAATTTACTTAGTACTTACTATAGTGAGAGAGCTAGTTGTCTCCAACACCTACTTGCCCCTTCTTCCTTAATAACATAAGTCTAGTATTTACCTGGAAAGCCATACCCTCACTAAAAACAAAATTTACATTCCCATAGTTCCTTCACTATTAAGTGACTGAATGACTAAGTCTGTCCCATAAAATATAAGCAGAAGTATTGTATTGCACACCCAAAGCCTTCCTTACTCTACCCTAACTACCTAGATTACACATGTAAAGATTGGACTTCAAGCAGCCATTTTGTACCATGAAGACTAGCACCACACTCTAAGAATTAAGAAGCAGAAATATGGAAACAACCTGGGTTGCTGATAACCATAGAGCTGCTAGAACAGCCCTGCACTGCCTATTCCCAGTCTTGTTTTATGTAAGAGATAAATAGGTTTCTAACTTTTTAATTCACTGGTTTTGGTTCTCTGATACTTGCAATCAAACTTAATCCCAGCAGGTACAATTACTAAGTGCAGGGCACTGTTCCATGGATTGTGAGGTATACTGACATGTGTGTCCCATCACTGTATGACACCCACGGCCCATAGGAGAGCTTCAACGCATCTATAATGACTTTTTGACATGTTCCATGATATTAATTTATTTTCAGCCCCCAAAACGTAATCACTACAAGAGAAGAAAAGACAAAGTGCTCTTACATCCTGAAAGCCTCCTTGTTGCTTAAATGT
>PVKH010048541.1:0-10190 GCA_004027955.1 Chaetophractus vellerosus | reverse complement strand
AGGACAGTTTATGTAAAGTTGGAGGTTAAACCCAGTGTAAGGATCAAGGTTAAAGGAAGCTGGATTTCAGACCCTTATCAGGATTTTAACCTTCTTACAATGTTGTTTCTATGGGAAAATTAGATGCTATTTATTTAAATGTTATTTACTCTCAACAAATGGTGTTGGGACAACTGGATGTCAACAAGAAAAGGAAAAAACGAAGTCGGCTTCCTACCTCATACCATATATTAAATTAATTCAAAATGGATCAAAGACCTGGTGTAAGAATTAAAACTAAAACTTGTAGGAGGACACAGAGGCAAATCTTCGGGACCTCAGATTTGGCAATGGTTTCTTAGATATGACATCAGCAGCATGAGCAGCAAAAGAGAAAATAGACAAAACCAAACCACCCAAATTTTTAAAAACATGTGCTTCAAAGGATACAATCTGCAAATCATATATCTGATAAGGGACTTTTCTGTAGAACAGATAAATAACTTTTACAACTCAATAATAAAAAGACAAATAACCGGGGCCGGCTCGATAGCCCAGTGGATAGGGCGCCGGCATACCACATGGGAGGCCCCGGGTTCGATTCCCGGGGACCTCTCCTAGCGGGCAGACCGCCTTGAGAATGGCAAGCCGCCATGGGCGGGTCGGAGCCGCCATGGGCAGGGCAAGAAGCTGCCATGGACAGGGCAAGAGCCGCCACGGGCAGGGCAGGTCGCCCGCGGATGGAGCGCAGCCAGCCACCCGCGAACTGAGAGCCGGCCGTGAACTGACGCAGAGACCGCCCACAAGCGGGGAAAGCCGCGCCTGCGCAGTGACCACTCTCGGCGCGTCGCTGCAGCGGGGGGAAGGGGAGATATGTAATAAAATAAATAAATCTTTAAAAAAAATAAAAGACAAATAACCTAATTAAGAAATAGGCAAAGATCTGAATAGACATTTCTCCAAAGAAGATATACAAATGGCCAATAAATGCATGGAAAGCCCCTCAAAATCATTAGTCATCAAGAAAATGCAAGTCAAACCTGCAATGAGATACCACTTCCTATCCACTAGGACAGTTGTAACCAAAGAAAGAGAAAATAGTAAATGCAGACAAGGACGTGGAGAAATTGGAGCCCTCACATGCTGGTGGAAATGTAAACTCGTGCAGTCATTTTGGAAAACAGTCTGGTGGCTACTGAAAAAGGTAAACTTAGAGTTATCAAGTGCTCCAGCAACTTCACTCCTTGAACTATATCCAAGAGAAGTGAAAGCCGATGTCCACACAAATACCTTTACACGAATGTGTGTAGCAGCACTGTTCATAGCAGCCAGAGGGTGGAAAAAGGCATGTGTCCATCAAATGATGCATGGGTGAGCCAAGGTTAGGCTAACAAGTGAAGACATAAACAAACTGATGAACAAAGAAACAAAATGTGGTATATTCAGTCAATGGAATATCCTGGGCCAAAATAAGGAACACAATAACAACTGATACCTTGAAAACATACTAAGTGAAAGAAGCCAGTCAAAAAAGGCCACATATTGTATAATGCTATTTATATGAGCTCTCCAGAACAGGTAAATCTATAAAGACAGACAGTAGATTCGTGGTGGCCTAGGCCTGGGAAGGACAAGGGGATGAGGGTGATAGCTAAAGGGTATGGTTTTTTTTAGCGGGGAGGGTAGTGATAAATATTGTAAAGTTGATTGTGGTGATGGGTGCACAAGTTTGTGAATAATCTAAAAGCCATTGCATTGTACACTTGAAACATGTAAATTGTATGGTAAGTGAATTATTTCTTAATAAAGCTGTTACAAAAATTATTTCTTAATAAAGCTGTTACAAAAATTATTTTATTTGCAGTATTTTGATTTATAATACTTTTCTGGCAAGGTAACTCAGTATTCAGTGCAATGATGGGCTATACATCCGTGTAATTAAAACAAAAGTCTGTAATTTGGAGATGTTCACGTGTATTTTTCAAGATTATAGAACATTAACTATGATGTAGAGCTTTCCAGAAGGCTCTGTGAAGGGATTCTTCTCTGTATGAAGAGATTTGCAACTTTTAGCTTATTGTGTCTGCGAGGACAGATTGAATAAATGCTTCACTGAGATGTGCTCAGGGACTTTTGGTCGCAGTTCCCAAACATGTAGATTCTTTCATAATAACAATAAAAAATTCTGCTTCAGAAATTGCTTGCTTTCAGCACAATTACTTTTGTTATCCTTTCCAAAAAGTGTGGGTAACAGATACCCTAATTATTTATTTATTTTTAATTTTATTAACGTGTATCATTCATACATGAACACATAAACAATAAGTGTATAGTAAAAGTTGTGAGCTTACAAAACAAACATGCATATCCATATCACCATACAAGGCTCCCACACTTACCCCCACCAACATCTTATATTATTGTGAAACATTTCAAATTATGAAAGAGCATCATCAAAACATTACTACTAACTATGGCCCATATCTTACATTTGGTATAGTTTTCCCCCAACCTACCTGACTACTAACACCCTGTATTAGTATTATATGTTAGCTAAGTTCATGAAAGAATGTTCTCAGTTTTTCTGTTACCCACAGTACATCTTCTACCACAGGATTCCCTGTGTTATACAGCTCCATCTTTGTACAATCCATTCAAAGTGCATACCCAGTGGTTCTCATTTCCATCATTGAGTTGTGCTGTTGTCACCCCCAATCAATTTTAGAGTGTTTTCATTACTCCAAAAGGAAAAATCCCATACCTCCTTATACTCTCTATTGTTGTCCCTTAGAATTGATACATCTTCTTTGCCATTGCTGCAAAAATATTACAATATTACTATTCACTATCATTCATAAGTTACATTAGTTGTAATTTTCCCATGTATCATCATATTCTTAACACTTTGTAAAAGAAGAAGATTTACTATTAACCAGAATCTTTATCCACCACTGAAATCACTGTTATACATACATATTCTCTAGTTTCCTTTGAAATGACATTTACATCCACGGACCACCCCTTTCAGCTACAATCTAATTTATAAATCAGTAGTATTAGTTATACTCACTATAATATGTTACTGTCATCTCTATTCATTTCCACACTTTTACAATAAACCTTATTAAAAATTCTACCCCCTTATACCCCAGTTGTCCCAGCACTATTTTTTGAATAGACTGTTCTGGCCCAGCTGAGTGAGCTTGACAGCCTTGTCAAAAATCACTTGACCATAGGTGTGAGGGTTTATTTCTGAGTTTTCAAGTTGTTTCCATTGGTCAATCTGTCTATATTTATGCCAATACCATGCTGTTTTGTTTCTACTGTACCTAACTAATAAGTTTTAAAGTCAGGAAGTGAGAGTCGTCCAAATCATTCTTCCTTTTTTAAAAAGACATTTCTGGCTATTTGGGACAACTTACCCTCCAAATAAATTTGACGATTGGTTTTTCCATTTCTGCGAACAAGGGCTCCAGGGAATTTTATTGGGATTGTGTTGAATCTGTAAAACAGTTTGGGTAGAATTGACATCTTAGCAATATTTAGTTTTCCAGTCCATGAACATGGAATATCCTTCCATTTATTTAGATCTTCTTTGGTTTCTTTTGGCAATGTTTTATAGTTTTCTGAATACAGGTCCTTTTGGTCCTTGGTTAATTTTATTCCTAAATATTTGATTCTTTTAGTCACTATTACAAATGGAATTTTTTTCTGACTTCCTCCTCAGATTGCTCATCAGTGATGTATAGAAATGCATATTAATCTTGTTTTTGCATATTACTCTTGTATCCTACCACATTTCTGAACTCGTCTATTATTTCTAGTAGCTTTGTTGAGGATTTTTAGGGATTTTCTATATATGGGATCATATCACCAGCTGATAGCAAACGTTTTACTTCTTCCTTTCATATTTGAGTGCCTTTTATTTTTTTCTTGCCTAATTGCTTTAGCTAGAACTTCTAGCACAATATTGAATAACAGTGATACCCTAATTATTAAGTGTTTTTAAGTCTGTACCTTTATGAAAAAGATGAAAATATATACAATTTGGAATTCTCACCAAGGTAATAGATTCATAAGTGTAATTTAGGTGATTTACCTCTTTCCTCCTCTACAGCTTAAAAGTAATGAGAAAAGTTTTAATAAATGGCACAGCCGTTGAATTACTTGTTTCCCCCTCATATTTACTTTAGTGGAAGATGTTCAGTAAAGAGTAGGAAAGGAAGCATGATTTAAACTCCACCTTTAAACACTCTTTTGTCACTTTGGATTCACTTGCCTTTTCTGAGTCCAAGCCTTGAACAAGACACTGCCCCCTTTTGGGGAGAATTAAGCAAATAGGAAGTACTTACCAGGGCCTGCTTTCTCTACCTTAAACAACCAATCCCATTAAACAATCATTTAGATAAAATAGGGAATTTTATTAAGATATCAAGCTCTGCTTTCCTGCCTTCCCTGGAAAAACATAGCATGCACATTTCAGGGGTCAAATGCTGGGAAAAGCTGAAGACTGAGGTTATCTTCAAACGCTTAATTCCCCTGGATAGAGACAGAAATGTAAGCACATAGTTTCCTGGATGTCTTCAGGTGCTGAGCTAGAGTGCTAAGTACCCAACACAGCACTGAGGGCCAAGAGAGTGATGCTACCAAGCAACCACTTAAAAGGACACAAGAGGTCTGCAAACCTGGTTTCTTTAAATTTTATCATCAGTGCAACTTATATCACTAGCAATGAAAACAAAAGAAAAACACCCCACCGTGGCACATAACCAGTTTCCAGGCTTGGCTAGCCTGGATGTTATGTAGAGTGGATGATAGCAGAATGCCCAGCAGCTCATGGGTGGCACCCATGTGGGCTAACACTTCAAGAAAGCCCTGGGCTCCAATTTTAACAATGGGCACAGCTGTGGATGGCTGAGACACAGTAACAGCTGGCAGATGAGGCATCTTTGAGGAGGAAGGCGCATCCCTTTGAACAAAGCTTCAGGCTGAGTGTGCGTCTAGGAGGCTGACTCTCCAAAACCTGTGGGCTTGGCAAAGCCATAAATCCTGTGGACATGCTGTGGGGAGAGAAACTCTCTTGCTCGTGGATTGGTACTTTTAACTGCATGTACACACAGAGCAGCCAGCATTACATCCTGGTGGTTTATTCTGGGACACATCAGGCTCTGGCTTGATGCCTTCAGTATTCCCTTTTGCCCTTAGGATGTTGCACAAATGACATCTTCAGATGCATGAAGACTTTTTAAAAACAATTGATCTTTTTATCTTCTAACTATCAGAAATTTGTATTAGATACCACTTTGTAAGTAAAGAGATCTAATAATAATAAAAAAAGGAAATTGGGAAACTTGGTCCTTTTCCTTGTAATGAGACTTCTTTGAAAATTGCTCTAAGAATGATGAAAACAATTATTTTATCTTTAGACCAGAAAGAAATAAATTTTTTGGACTCAGGTTAACATTTTGAAAACAGAGTAAATATATTGATATTCAAATCAGGTTCGAACATTTATTTATTTTCATTTCTACAAAGATTTCAGTTATATGGACTCTTTCATTGAAAAATTATTTGAGCTAACCAAAAAGTAGAGGTCATTTACAAAATTGAGAGAGAAGGTTATCATGGCCTATGGAGAAGTAATTATATAATCGTTATTCACCTTTAATTTCCCAGCTAGAAGCTGGTTTCTTTTTTTGGTGGCAGATTAATTGAATAAATTAGAGGACAAATTCTTAAAAATGCCTAACTTGCACGATGATTTTTGAGGAGTCTGCCCTGTTTCCCAGATGTCCTGGTTGCTTGACCTCCTCAATTACTAAGAAAGAATAATAAAAAGGAGACTTTCATTTTTCACTCTGTGCTCGCATTCTTCATCAAAGGGCAGGGCTTTGCTCCTAGAGAGAAGTGCTCAGGTAATTATTCTCATAATATCTGTTCCAAACACTCTTCAGCAATAGTCAAAATTTCCCGAGGGAAGTTGCCTTTCCATATTCTAGTCTTACTTATTCTATGATGAAGTTTGAAAAGACAAGGTGGATAAGAGACTTAATTATCCTTCAGAGGAAATAAAGTAGTCTTTTCCCTTTGATAATTACCTCAGTTTTCAAGTTAATTTTGACAGGTGGGTCTTGATCTCAAGCAAAATGTTAAACCAAAGCCGGAAGAAATATTTTTTACTAGAAGTGAAAAAGTTTTCACTACTAAAATAAACTTAGGCTATTGCAAAAATAATTAGTTGCCTGAAAGATTATATACTAACCTGAACAAAAATGTTTTATATTTAACAAATTAATACATGTACACAATTTTAAAGACAAATAGTGCTATGGAGCTTCACATGACAAAATCAGCCCTAGCTCTGCCTTTCCCTACGTTTGACCCTGTTCCTCAGAGACAGCCACTTCAACTTTTTAGTTGTTTTCTCTGGTATATATGCCTTGATTGTTTGATTATTCTGCTCTTTCTTGATATTTAGTTGTTTGGATATTAACCATTAACCTCTTTTTATTCTAAAAAATGATTTAACATTTTACATGTGCTTCCTTCCCTTTTTTCTCCCTGTCAGTATAGCTATATCACAGATTCAATTTAGTCAGTTTAGTAGTCATACCAGTGTCACATGGTGTACATATTTATATTTCCTTTCCTGTAAAACTTTTTGTTTTCCCTGTAGTTGATGGTTGCCTTCTTTTTATTTTTGCTTTTTTTTTTCAATGCCCTAGAACTATTTCATCTTTGCCAGAAGTATCTCTCTTCGTATTAGATTCAGTGCCACAGGTAATATAGTTCTTGATTTGTGTGTCTTTGTATTTGTTTGTACTATTTTTCTTTCCTTTTCTTAAAGTTAAAACTCCTGGAAACTTCTGTTCTGCTTTCATTTGGAATGGCTCTTCCCTAGGCTTGCCACACACTATCATCACTGGAATTTTCTTCTTCCACCTTGTTGGAATCCCTATTTCCTGAAACCCACATCTTCCTCTTTCTTGGATTCCTCCCTTATTTTCATGGAGTATGTCCTCCAATAGCACCATCAGGCAAGGTATCTCAAAGATAAAATTTTTGCAATATTAAATGTCTGAAAATGTTTTAATTTTGTCAACACTCTTGATAGGTAGTTTGCTTAAATATATAAATCCTGCATTGTAAATAATTTCCTCTCAGAATTTTGAAGGCCTTGTTCCAATGTCTTCTAGTTTCTCTGTTTTTCAGAAAGTCCAGCACCATTTTTATTCCTGACCCCTTCCATGTGACTTATTGTTTTTCTCCTGCTTTATTGTAAAGTTTCAGGAAGACATGCCTTTTCAGGAAGCATCTTTTTTTTATTTTATTGTTTGCAGCACTTTATTTGGAAATTCATGTTATTCAATTTTGAGGAAAGTTCTTGATATAGTTACTTAATTATTTCCTCTCCTCTGTTTTTGCTCTTCTCTCCTTTTGGAGCTCCTATTAGTCTAGTCCTTATATTTTCTATCTCTTTTTAATTTTTCAACTTTCTGGGGTATTTACTAAACTGTAGCTTTCAACTATGTATTGAATTTTTAATTTGAATTTACACAATTGTATTTTTATTTTACTAGGCATCTTTATTCTTTGAATAAGCCTTTCTCAAAAGCATCCTTTTCTGAATGTTCATCTTTTTATATCTTTGAGACTACTATAGTTTTAAAAGACATTTTCTGCTCTATTTGCTCTCATGGAGATCTTTTTCTTTGTTTTAAATTGTGTTTTTTTCCTTTTTCCTTTTAGACTTTTCCAGTGATCCTGTTTAAACAGACATTAAAATGCTACATAGAACATAAAAATCAAGTTTAATTACCACCTTTCCCTTTCAATCTCCCAAAATAATCACTGTGTACAAAATCTGACCATTTTTCAGTTATTGGGTAAAATATATTACTTGCAGATGCTCAGAAGACAAATAAAAGAGTAACAAGATTTTTAAAAATGCTACTTAGAAGTCTGTTTATGGGCTCGCCTTGTCACCTCTGAGCTTCAGTACAGGGTGACTGACTGGGGCTCAGCCATTTTGTCACAGGACCCTCAGCTGTGTGTCTCTGGAGGTCCTTTCCCACGGGCAAATCAGTTTCCTCAGTTTCTTGCCTGAGAGAACAAAAACACGCAGCTGCTAGCTTTCTGAAACGTGAGTGATGAAGGTTCCTGAACGTCTCACAGCTCTGTACATTGACATTCACAAAACTTTCCTGTTTTTTAGTACAGCACATCACGTTTGCCATCAGCCGCATCTCTTGTGAGCATGTCCGAGTCCGAATTCTCCAGAGAGTAAACCTCTAGCCTTCTGCTGTGGTGGGAACAGGGTGGTTGCATCAGAGAAGATAAACTTTCCTTTAAAACTTCAGCCAGTCCTTCCACTCCTCCCTCTGTTTTCAAACCCCTCGTCCCTTTTAGGAGCACATATGACCCCCATTTCCAGAGCATTTCAAAGGGTTGTAGGAGGAACAGCAGTCTGCTTCTTGCTAGCTTCCCCCACTTTAAACCTGGATTTTAGCTTTGTCTGATTTTGTAGGTCAGTTACCCCTAATAATCTGTCTTCTAGCTTTCAGATTTTGTTTTTATCTCATGTAATTTCTAACTCTGCTCACGTTCTCCTTATTTTGTGCATTTTCTTATTCTTCTTTTGAATCTTTCTACTCTTAATTTAAATGTGACTTAACAGGCAGTGGAGAAGAGCTGTGTGTTCAATCTACCATGCTTAACTAAAAGTCCTGGTAAATAGAAATAGTGGTATAATTCTGGAAAAAAACTAAGCATTCTTGGAATTCCCTTGATTGGCAGTTTGGAGATAGTCCTATGTCTCCAAGAGAGATGATTCTGCATTAAGTTGAAGATTAAAACAATATCATCGAAAAGGTTTATTTTTCAAAAGGTAATTTTCACATAAAATCACAACCATACCTGAGGTGTGGATTTTCAAGGTTAGAGGAGTTTTCTTATTATCTTCAAAGAATTTGCCTCAATATTATTAAACTATGACAATCCTTTCCTATCGTACAGTTCTTGTTCTGAGTTTAACAAAATTCCAGTAATATCTGATATAAAGAACAGTGCCACATCCCCACAAGTAGAAAAGAAGTCTTGTTCGGAAAAGAAATACTGTCAATGCAAGCACACACTTTTTCTGTTTGTTTGTTTTGTTTTTGCCTTTTGTTATTTTATTTTTTTAATTTTTTTTAATTTTTAAAGAAGCTTTAGATTACATAAATGTTACATAATAAGGGGGATTCCCATGTACCCCCTCCCTCCCCCTCCCACGCTTTCCCACGTCAACAACATCCCTCATTCGTGAGGTACAGGTGTTACAGTTGTGAACACATGTTGAAGCACTGCTCCTAACCATGGACTACAGTTTACATTATAGTTTACACTCTGCCCCCACAATTTTGTGGGTTATGACAAAATATACAATGGCCTGTATCTGCCACTGCAATGTCATGCAGGACAACTTCAATGTCCCCAAAATGCCCCCATGTTACACCTATTCTTCCCTCTCCCATCCCTCAGAGCCTCTGGTGGCCTTTACATCAATGGTAAGAGTTCTTCCATTGCTAGAATAATGAAATTTGAAGTGGCCTGTATCCATTACGCAAGATCACGCTGAACAATTCTGAGGCCCAAAAAATACCCTACATTTCCATCTACTCTATTCTTCCCTCCCGTCCCCTTGGAACACATGGAACCCAAAGTTTCAAGTTTTGAAGAATTAGATTCATAGTTACTTGCAATAATATTGCGTTTGACATATTGGTCTGTTTTCTTTTATTGGGCACTGCCTATGTTCTCAAGGGATTCTTGTCCCTCTAATTGAGAACATAGCAGGACTCCCCAGGATAGGAGTTTGATATTTTCCTGTTATCTGTGTGGGTCTCCACCTACTGAGATAACAGCCTATGACAACACGTAGATATTACATAGAAGCCTGCTCCAGGCGTGCCCTGTCCCACGTACCCCCCCATCCAACACCCTACACCACTAACCCTCCCCTGCCATATTTGCCAAAAGAACATTCCCAACATTGTAGTTTTTAACCACAGACCTGCAAATTCCCAGAGTTCACCTGCTCCTTCCCCTGACCCTCCCCCGAGTTCCATGGACAGTCCAACACAACCCCCCACTCTACCCCCCTCACAGACCAGCACCAGAACCGAGTCACATCCCTGCACCGCTGTCAGGTCCCTCCACTGCCCAACCCA
>PVKH010048540.1:0-10191 GCA_004027955.1 Chaetophractus vellerosus | reverse complement strand
CAAAAAAAAAAAAAGCCCCAAAGGAAAGCATATGGCCTCAGGTTTAGGTGCAAGTTTCCAGGCCAAGGGGAACTGAGGGGTGGCAGGAAAGGAGCCCAGGAAGGTGGCTCCCATTCACTCAGTGCCTGGAAGAAGAAGGGAGGTGAGCATTGTGTGGAGGCCATCTGTTAGGTTCAGCTGCCAGGGTGGGACCTTCTTGGGAGTCACTAGCCCGCAGGGTAGAAGGTCCACCTGGTTCAGTATCTACCTGGCTCTGCAGGTCTGAGCGTCCCTCCCAGAGCAGCCTGGTCTGGGGTTGGTCAACGAAGCAGGAGTCAAAAGAGCATTTTTCTCTTTGTTTTCAGTCTCTTCCTTTTTTAAAATATTTTTTTCTGATTTTAAAAATAATATTTTATTTGGAGAGCATGAACATCTGGAAAATAGAGAAAAGTTTAAATAAAAATTATCCACAATTTCATCACATACAGATACAAAACAAAAATTATTTCCTTGCTGTCTTTTTTTAAAAAAAAAAACATTCACGCTCCCCACCCCCCCTTTCTGCTTGCTCTTGCTGTGTGTCCATTCCTGTGTTCCTCTCTGTCCGCTTTGTCTTCCCTGTTGCGGCGACGCGCCGAGACTGGTCACCACGCAGGCGGCTTTGCCCCGCTTGTGGGCGGCTTCTGCTTCCATTCACGGCTGGCTCTGCTTCAGTTCGCGGGTGGCTGGCTGCGCTCCGTTCACGGGCGACCTGCCCTGCCCGTGGCGGCTTTGTCCTGTCCGTGGCAGCTTTTTGCCCTGCCTACGGCAGCTCCGCCCACCCACGGCGGCTTGCCCTTCTCAAGGCGGTCTGCCTGCTAGGAGAGGTCCCTGGGAACCGAACCTGGGGCCTCCCATGTGGTATACCGGTGCCCTATCCACTGGGCTATACGGCCGACCCCCTTTGCTGTCTTTTAATATATTATTGAATTTTTGGCAAGCAAAATTGTAATCATATTGTATAAATGGTTTTGTATCTTTTTCTTTTGACCTTACATTGTGAGGATTTCCCCCATTTACTTTTTCCCATAACATAATTTTTAATTGCTGCAAAGCATTTTCTTAAAATATGCATTAAAATACACAGTTTTTGGGTGTTTATGGTTTTTCTTGTAATGAACATCACTAGTTAAATCTCTTTTTAAAAAATTCAGTGATAACTGTCAGGATGAATTCTTAGAATCTGCATCATTCATTCAAAAGCTATGCCCAGTTTTCAGGATTTTGCCCTCTGGGGAGGTTTTGCCAATTTAGAATCCTCTCCTGCTTGACAACCATGTATTATATATATATAGCCGATTTAATAGGTGAAAAAGGTTTTAATGCCATCTTATTTGTGTGTGTGTGTGTGTGTATGTATCAATAGTTAGCTCCTTTTTATTACTGAGGAGTATCTCATTGCATGGAAGGACCACAGCTTATTTATTCACCAACATCTGTTTCCATTTTTTGGCAATTATGAATAAAGCTTCTATAAAAATTTGTGTGCAGATTTTTACATGAACATAAATTTTCATTGACCTAGGAGTGGGATTGCTGAGTATATTTAACTTCATAGGAAACTTCCACATTATGGAAAACTGTTTTCCACAATGGTTGTAACATTTGACATTCCAACAACCTGTGTATTAGAGCCAGTTCCTCTGCATCCTTGTCAGCACTCGGTAGTGTCCATCTTTTTAACTTTAGCCAATCTAATGTTATATATTTTTTAAAGTAAGACCACTGTTATTCCTTTATTAATTTAAAGAATTTCAGAAATCTTAAAGGTTATTTTCACAGACATGTTAAGAATTTCTGAAATCTGATGACTTAAAAGATTCCTTTGTTAGAGATAGCATTTGCAAAGAGTTTTACGATGTAGCATACTGTTTTTTGTTGCAGCTTTACAGAAGATGGGAACAGTTCCCCTTCCTACCTTGCTAAGATTTCTTTTACCAAGAAGAAAAAAGGCCTATAATTTTTCAAAGCAAAAGACCCGAATTCCATTAATTATCACTGAAAAAAAAAATTGTTCCTAATACAAACGGAACAGTAATACAAATATACAATACTGAGTATGCAGTATTTGGTATGAATTTGACAACTTTTAATTGTGTCCTGTTATGATGTTAAAAGGGGAAAAACGACTATTTTATGAAAGAAAGGATATGTTAACACAAAAAGGAATGAAGTATATGGTCTCAAAGTAAGGGCAATCCTCAAGAAAGGATATTTGTCAGTCTTACTGGGCATTGTCCTTGTTTTGCTCATTTTGATCTAGTGCCATCTTATTTTGCATATTTTGGTCATATGTTTATTGGCCGTACTGTAGTTTTTGTGTCCACATCATATGCCTATATTTTTTTGTTTGGGTGACAATTTAATTTCTAGAAGAGCGCTTTACCTATAGGAACATCTGCTTTCTAATTTGTAAGGAACTCTTGGCTGAGAGTTCAAATCCCAGACTAAAAGGCGAACCTTACACTTCTTAGACCATTGAGTAGTAGTGCGTTAGTTTCTAGAAAAATACGTCCAAGTGCAAGCACAGCCGGAGGTCTCATGGCTGTTTCGCGGAGACCCTGGCTTGGGCGCGAGTTGCGGCCAGGCGCGCCAGGTCCTGGGCGCCGAGGTGCGCATGAGCGGAAGCCGGGCCTCCCCTCCCCCACCCGCTTCCGGCCGCCGCTTAGTTCTCCCGCCTCCGCCTCCGCCTCCGCCGCGGCTCGTGGTCGTCCCGCTATGGCACTGTCGCGGGGGCTTCCCCGGGAGCTGGCCGAGGCCGTGGCCGGGGGCCGGGTGCTGGTTGTGGGCGCAGGCGGCATCGGCTGCGAGCTCCTCAAGAACCTCGTGCTCACCGGCTTCTCCCACATCGACCTGGTGAGGCCCGGGGTGCGCGCGGGCTGAATGGCGGGCTGTGGGGCCGGGCTTTAGGGGCCCGGAGGTCGGGGAGGCGGGGGCGGGCCCACAGGCCCGGGCGTCGGTGCTACCAGCGTGGAGGGGGCCGGTCGGCGGGGCGAGCTCCACAGCACGCCGCGGCCAGCTCGGGACTCCGTGGAGGCCGCGCGTCCGGGTTTTCCGGGCGCCGCGCGCCGGGGCCGCCCCCCGCCCCCTGGACCGCGCCAATGGGTGGCGACTCTGGGACGTGGAGATGTCTTTTAGTTTCAGAGTAGTTTCCCAGCTTTAATAGGAGGCGGGTGGTGATTGTTTGAGTACTTGGACGATAGTTTGTTCATTTCGGAAGTCCCCCCAACTCAGAAATAATGCTTTAGAGCAGATGATGGGCAGTGATAGCAACCAACACAAACTGAGCGCCGGTCCCGAGTAGTTTGCACTCATCAATGCGTTTAATCTTCGCGACCACTCGATGGGTGTAAACGCTATTTTCATCCCTTTTTATTTTTAACAGATGAGGTGAGTGAGATGCAATTGAGTTTACTAACTTGCTCTGAGTCACGAAGCAAGTGCAGGGCTCTTTTGGGGTTCGCGCCCCTCTCCGCTAGGCTACCGTCCCTCTACGTGACTGTCATTGTTAATGTCACCAGAGATATCGCTTATTATTATAGTAAAGATGTTCATTAGAATTTCACGTGTCTCATTTAACTCAACTCAGCTGAAATAATGTGTGGTCTGTGGCTTCTGCCCAGCATTTGAAAGTTCTTTGCTTTAAATTTAAACCCAGACGTTCTTTTTTGAGATGATCTGGTTCTCCCACTTTTGAAGGAAATTTTGATCGTTTAAGTGGTTATATATTGGTGATTTTCACATTATAACCAAAACCATTGGGGAGTTTCACATTTAGAACATTTGATTACTTTTTATGAAATGAAAATGGCTTTAATCATTATCATTTTCTTAAATAGCCTTTTTTAGAAGATAATTTGAGTATTTTTATTTATTAAAGCAGCTTTATTCACACACCATACAGTCTATCCAGAGTGTGCAATCAGTAGCTCTCAATATAATCAGAGTTGTCCATATATTTATTGACTTTTAAGCAGCATTTATATAAGACTTAATAATAACATTTTTTTAAAAACCGTATGTATAGGTCTCCCTTCATAGTCCTGAGGTAATAATTGTAAATGAAATTATGTATGGATGAAAACTTAAATAAGGAAGGCAGTGAAAACCCCATAAATCTATTTGCCAGGTATCATTTAAAAAGAGACTTGGGCACAGTTTAATAATTGGACTTAAAAGTGTAATTAATTAGGGAAGCAGGTGTGGCTCAAGCAGTTGAGTGTCTGCTTCCCACATGGGAGGTCCTGGGCTGCTTCTGGTGCCTCCTGAAAACAAAACAAAAACAAGAAAACAGACAAAAAAACCAACTCCCGGGAGCTGATGTGGCTAAGTAGTTGAGCACCAGCTTCAATCCCTGGCCCCAGTACCTCAGAAAAAAAAATTAAAGTGTAATTAATTAGATTGAGTTATATAATTTTAAGTAATTACACATACATTTTATGCCACCTAAGGAATTTCTTGAAATATTTGACAGAATGGTTAAACAAAAAATATGGCCTTCCTAAAATATTTTTAAGAAAGTTCTCTCGGAATTAAATCTTGCTTCTTTTTATGTGTTGAAAGAAATTGTTTTGACCAATTAACAATATTGGTATGTCCTAAAACATTTTCTCTGCTAATATATTAGCAATAAATGTCAGAGTCCTGGGTTGTGGATGGTGAGGACAGTAATAATGCTGAAACATAGCCGAAAATTTGTGATACATCTGGGTTTTATGCATTTGTAGATTGATCTGGATACTATTGATGTCAGCAATCTCAACAGGCAGTTTTTGTTTCAAAAGAAACATGTTGGAAGATCAAAAGCACAGGTAACTATAGTTCTCTGTAATCCTTTGATGGATCTTCTGTTTATGGTATCAGATTAATTCATCAGTATGAGGGAGAAAATGAGTGAAGCTATCTCTTTAGCTGAGGGATCTTGGAGATAAAAAATACATAAAGTAAGTGACTAAAGATTAAACCCTCCTTATTTGTTCTAAGAGGAAATAGAGAGCTTTCTAATGCTGTAAATGGTGTCCCCCTTCGTATTTTTTTTTAAATTAATTTTTAATTTATTTTTTATATATCTATATACATTTTTAGGATACATTGATTACACAAATGTTACACAGAGATTCCTGGAGTACCCATATGCTACCCCCCCACCCCTCCCACAACCCCCCACATGCACATCCCTAAGTGTGGCATAACTCCTCTGATAGTTACACACATTTTGGGGCTTTGCCATCAGACATAGATCACAATTCAGGCCCCCTTCGTATTTAAACTGGTTATTTTACTTAGGCTGAGCCTTTTGTTCCTTGGCCCTATACCCCCTAGAGGTTGGGACAAGAGAAGCTAAGCATATCCTGCTGTCTCCATTAAAAGAAGACAGCCTCACTGACCTTATCCTTAGATTTGAATGTTCCTTGATCATTCATTGTCTTTAAACTTTTCCCTGCTTCTCTCTTTACCTTCCTCTCCTCCAGCCCTTTTGGTACACTTCCACTTGTTTCTCCTTTTCATTTTCCATGTTTTGGCTCCCTTCTCCAGGGATACTTGCCTGAACCCCCATACAGTAAGGTAGATCTTCCTCTTATAATGAGTTCTACTTTTCCTATATGTGCCTTACCATAGATTGTAGTTTTATTTATCTGGATGGCTGTTTGGATGATTAATGTCTTTTTTTATGCCATTGGTCCTGATACATAGAAGATTCTTGGTAAATAGTTGAATGAATGAATAACACTTTATTGCATTTTATGTATTTGCTTAAGCTTGCCATCATATACAAGTATATATAAGGGGAGCTCTTATTATTTTATAAATATATGTGTATAGCTTAATCTTTTTTTCCCCACTTTTTAAAACAATTCAGTTTTAGAAATTCTTTTCTAGTAATGTTTTACACTAGTAACTGAAGTTTCTTGACAATCAGAATAAAATACATAAACTTCTTAAAATAAATAATGGTTATCACATGAAGTAACAGTTTCCATGGTTCACTTTAATTTGATTTTAGAAAAAAAAAGTAAAATTTAACAAACTTTCCAAATCAATTTAAAATAAGAATTTTCAGTTTTTGTCTGACAAAAATTTACTTAAAAATGGTTAGAAAGGAGTCATTACTGGTAAATGAAATTTTCAGTCACATTTTGTTTCTTTAGTTTTTAATATTAAGAAGATATTATTAAATAAGTAGGTTAAACCAGAAGTTCTGTATAATTTTCCTCTTTTAAAAAACAAACAAACAGTATTTTCCAGAAGTAGATTTCAAATGTACTATTAGTAATTTAGTGTTGTTTGTTTTTCCAGGTTGCCAAAGAAAGTGTACTGCAATTTTACCCGAAAGCTAATATCATAGCCTACCATGACAGCATCATGAAGTAAGCTCTGATTATTATATTGTAAAATTGTGTTTGCCATGATATTTTGAGTGAAATTTTTAAAAGATAAGGTATTTTTATTAACCAAATATATGATCCTGAAGTTATTCTACTTTTTAAAAAGTCGAATGTGCTTCTAGAGTGATTAAAATGTGGTAGCTTATGCCCACATAAGTGGCATTCTTTTGCCAGGTTAGTTGTATAATTTGAATGGTTTTGATAAGAGCTGAAGTATTTTCATACTTTTAATAAATAAGTTAGTTGGAAACGTATAAAGAATCTTCTATTCTTGTTTTAAACATGATATTTTAAACTATGATATATCCTTATATGTGATGATTCAGACTTTTCTTAATATATTTCTCTCATTCTGATTGATTTTTAGGTGTGACTCTTTTCTGTTAAAAGTTCCCTCCCCAAATATTCTGTTTATTAGGAATCCGACTTTAGTAATATAACTCTGGGAATTGTGGTAGGGTGGTAGCTTTGCTAGTACTTAAATACACTGTGATCTCAGTAAGGCTATAGACATTAAATATATAATTTGGAGGTATTAGGGCAAAGGACTTCTGGACCTAAATTATCTATCTCTTATCTACAGTTGTTGTCCAGCTCATGAGTAATTGGTATTTAAAATACCTTGTTGGGGGTATTGGGATTAGCAGAAGTCTTATACTTTTTCAGGGAATTTGTATCTCCAGTTTACTTTATTCTCTTTATATTTGCTCCACAAGCCTGCTATAACCCTACAACTCTTACCCTGTGTTGCTTTCCCAGTACTGCAAAAAGTATGGACTCTAGGGGCCTGAACCTTGCCTGATCTTGACCACATGAGGTGAAGCCAGAGGCCAAGCAGATCCTGGGAATGTGCTTTATGTGTTTTCCCAGGCATTTGCTCCCTGGAGAAGGCCTGGCGGGACTAGTGAAATTATGCCATCTTTCTGCCAGTTTGAGATCCTATTCTTGTGCCCTAGGTAGCTGGACAAAAAGGAGGTTTAGTCACTCATAGGAATTTGGGGGAAATAATTTCTTTAATTACTGTCTATATAGTAGATGCCCATAATATCTCTTGTTTTTGCACTAATATCACTTTTATTATGGTTTTTTAGACCCTGTTGTTCTTTTTTGGTGACCTATTTTTTTTTTTTTTTTTTTTTTTTTTTTTTTTTTTTTTTTTTTTTTTTTTTTTTTTTGCGTTGTAGCCCCGACTATAATGTGGAATTTTTCCGACAGTTTATATTGGTTATGAATGCTTTAGATAACAGAGGTGAGATTATTTTAATATTTTAATTTCTAAGTGTATAATCTTCCCCAGCATCAGGCCTCTTTCTAAGTATAGGATTAATTAAAATGTTGGAGTTGACAGGCCAAAAGAGAAGGTTTAAAGATTGCCAGTTAATTATAGTTTTACTTTGGTTTGTTTCAGGCAGGAATTTAGCTACCAGATACTGTGCTCTTCTACCAAAAGCTGTGAATATAGGGGAGTGACACAGTGTGTCTTCATTTACATGGGATCTAAGAAATATCATACCTTGGTCTCAGGACCATTTAAATCAGACTGAATGGGTCCTGAATATCATATATTTTTCAAAACTGTCTAGTTTATTGTACAGCACAGAGTTGAAACAAGATGCTGAGGTTAATAGGAGTCATGGCTCTCATAAATTATCTCAGATGGATCTGGTAACATACGTAGCAATTGGATTCTGTTAGATATACATAATTTAGATATATTTGGATATGTATTATATGGTGTTTCATATAATCAGGTATTTTTTGGTCAGTCTTCATTAACAAATCTGTATTTCTGAAATGTGGGAGTGAAAATTCTTTAAAAAATTCCTTGCCTGTAATTTCATCCACATGTAAAAGTACATCTGGCAAGTGAATTAGGTTGGATGTTTGGCAGGGTTTATCAGTAAGTTGCAGTTTAGTATGTGTTTGGATTTTTATTTCTTTGGAAAATTTTTGGCTTAGGCAACTTAATCTCCTTTAAGAATATAAGACATCACTTTTAAAGGAAAATCATCAATAGTACAATTTCGGGCCAAAATTAATAGAGGAAAAATATAAGAACCAGACTCATTTCTTTTCCCCTAGACTCAAACTGACCAAACAGTTCTAAGGTGATACTCCACATACTTCATTCACTTCCATGTATTTCTGATAATTATGTAGGATAATAGCAAGTTAAGGACTTTGAATGCATTGAAAGAATGTGTTTATCAAGGTTAATAGAGTAGGCACAGGAATAGAAGAGGAAGGTGACACTTTGGAATTTAAAAATTAAATTTCTATGGGTGTTTTTCCTAGAGTAAATTTGTTATATAAATTATGTTTAAAATTGTACCAAATGTCTATAACAGTAATAAAAAATTACATATAAAGTGAAAACAATTTGGGTAAACGTTATCCTAATTAAAAGTAACTAATTTCTGGTGGGGTTTTTTGTTTTGTTTTGTTTTGTTTTCAAAAACTTGATAACTAGTATTTTTTCTTCCAGCTGCCCGCAACCACGTAAATAGGATGTGTCTAGCAGCTGATGTCCCTCTTATTGAGAGTGGAACTGCTGGTTATCTTGGACAAGTAACTATTATTAAAAAGGTAAAGAAAAGTTTTCTTTTCTTTGTTTTTATTACTTTCAAAATATTTGTTTGGAACTTTAGGACAAGAAGAAGTAAACTTTGAATTTGTATGAGATGAACAGGTTAACACCTAAGACATAAGGATTTTCATGCACATATAAAATTTAGGATGCTATGAAGGTGCTTAAAGAGCAAGCAGAGAGACCTTTCAACTCTGTGTCGCTTTGTTTCAATTAGCTTGTGTACTCAAGTCCTTAGACTGGTAAACATATAATACAGTTGCCTTTAAAAATTTTTTTTTGTTGTGAGACTGCCTGTCATGTTACCTATTGATCATTAGACAGACTACCTGTTGATATTTGTTAAACTAGACTTCTGAAAAGTTACTTTTCATCTAGAGGAGTCTGGATTCATAGATTTGAAGAGAACCTTGAAAAATTTTTTGGTGTATTTGTAAAATATTTTAAACATTTAGATAAAACTAGAGAATAATAAAATGAATATCTCTGTTACCCATAACCCAGTGCTAAAAGATCTCAACATTGTGACTCATTTGCTTTTCAGATCTTTTTTCTTTTAGCTCTTTTAAGAAATTAAACATTACAGGTGTATTTGAAGAATCATTTTTTGCATGTTCAGTATTTTTGGCAGTGATCCATGTTGAAAATTACAGATCCACTTCATTTATTTTAACTGTTAAGTGTTATATTTGGAAGCTTATTTAGTATCATTCTACAAAGATTCTTTTACACTACAATGTGTATTAAATTTAATTAAAACAATGAAGGCCTTCAGGTACTGTTGAACAAGCCAAGGCAGTAGTTCTCTTTTTCACCACTGCGATAGGAAGTATGGTTGCTTGCTATATGACAACCACAAGAAAGCATATTGGAGGCCTAGGGGCATGAGAAATAATGTAATGGAGAAAATCCTGAATCTCATTCAATTTACAATAAAACAAGATGTTTTTAGGTTTTGGGTTTTCAAGCATTATTAGAAAGACAACTTTTTACACACCTCATTACTTTGATCCTGAGATACCACTTTGTATTAAGATTGACGATGAGAATTACTGAGGTGAAAAGATTGATTTGAGGGCCCGGCTAGATAGCTCAGTGGATAAAGAGCTCGCTGGGAAACCACATGGGAGGCCCTGGGTTCGGTTCCCGGGGACCTCTCCTAGCGGGCAGACCGCCTTGAGAATGGCAAGCCGCCATGGG
>PVKH010048539.1:0-10190 GCA_004027955.1 Chaetophractus vellerosus | reverse complement strand
GGCGCCCTATCAATTGAGCTACAGCCGGTTTCCATTCATATTTTTTCTTAAGCATTATTTTCAATTTTATTGATACCTATTAATAAAGCATAAATCCATCCAAAAAGTACAATTATTGGTATTTGGTGTAACCACATGTTTGTGCATTCAGCACCCCCAATCATTCCCAGAGCACTTTCATTATTCCAATAATAATAATAAACAACAAACAAACAAACAAAACTCATCACCTCTCAATCTCTCTTCTTGACCAGATCACTTTATGGATAATACAGTATAATTCACACTGCATTAAAAATCAGAAAGCGGGGCCAGCTCGATAGCCCAGTGGATAGGGTGCCGGCATACCACATGGGAGGCCCTGGGTTCGGTTCCCGGGGACCTCTCCTAGCGGGCAGACCGCCTTGAGAATGGCAAGCCACCATGGGCGGGCCGGAGCCGCCGTGGGCAGGGCAAGGGGCTGCCACGGACATGGCAAGAGCCGCCACGGGCAGGGCAGGTTGCCCGCAGATGGAGCGCAGCCAGCCACCAGCGAAATGAAAGCCGGCCGTGAACGGACGCAGAGACCGCCCACAAGCGGGGAAAGCCGCGCCTGCACAGTGACCACTCCGCGTGTCGCCGCAGCGGGGGGAAGGGGAGAGATGTAATAAAATAAATAAATCTTAAAAAAAATAAAAAATAAATAAAAATCAGAAAGCATGTTTGTTTGTCTGGCTACTAGTGATACAAAGTTTCATCATTGATTCTGGGGATCTCTTTACTGTAAAGTTATGCTTTTCCACACAACCAACCTGCAAGTATTTTGTGAGGTGATACTTTGGCACCATAAGACCTCTGGTGAGGACAGGGATAAATCTTTTATCTAAGGCTTTGGGCATCAAAATATCTTTAATATTGTTATTATGTTGACTTTTTAAACTTTTTAACTTTTCAGTTTAAACATTTGTTTTCCATAAACCATAAAATATCTAGAAAATTGAGATTCAATTGTATAGTGACTCACTCCTCAATTGAAATGTGAGCATGTTCTTCTTTTTTATGTTTTTTTGAAAACTAGGTTGTAGAGATTATGGTAGCCATTCATGTACCAAGATATTTACATGCTTCCCATAGCAGCAACGTAATCAAAAGGATCTGGACATGAAGGAGGTGGTGGGAAAGTTATTGGTGGTCCAAATGGACATGGAGGCAGCCTGCATGAGAGCAAAGGGGCACTGGGGTTAGAAGTTCTGGAGCATTGAAATTTAGGCATGACTTTTCTGGTCCAAGTCCCAACCCTGGCATGGGGGCTGGTGGGAATATATGAGTTCCATGGAGCAGATTTTGACTTGATGTTATAAGATTTATTTCCAGGAGATCTGTAGGAGTTCTCACTTTCATCTGTTGAAATTTGACTTTCATTTTCATTCTCCTAAGCATTTTTTTCTACATTATAAACTCCTTCAAAGGTTGGTAACAGTGATTCAGACAGATAGATTTTTCTCCTATTTCCATATCCACTGTAAATCACAAGTTTCTCTCTTAAACTCATTTGAAATAATGGTAACTGGGTAAATGCAGCCATCTTCTGACCAAATAGCAGAATATTTATCACCAACTTTCCAACATTCCCAGGGAGTCATGGTGTTCTTCCTTTTATTTTTGTTCTTAACAGGTTTTCTTCTAGGTGTGTTTTTTGCTTTGCTCAAAGCTTCAGAAATGCCAACATTTTTACAGTATGTGTAAATGAATCCACAGTTTATCATAGGCTTTCTCAAAGATGTATTATCCAAAATATTCCTGCAAACTCGCTCCTGGGTCATTTTGGTATGTCCCCATCATCTTTGAGCCTTTTCTCTTTTTCTGACACAAGATATCACAAGCTCTCTCACCTTGTACGTCCCTTGCTCCAGACCTGGAGTCAGCCATTTCTTCTATGAATCCAGCTTCTTTCTAATTGTAAATGACTCCTAGAAGCCAAAATTAAGCACTAGGTAAGTTTATTGCTTATGGCACATCCTTGTTTCTTGACCCTTTCAGGGTACAGTGTTATAAATAAGAATTTTTAGAATTCATGAGTTAATATTGGTGTTTAATCTGTATTTAACATTATGTTCTTTTATTAAAATTTTTTACTTTATACTTAATGCTCTTTTTTCTTTTTCTAAAACATTTGATTCCTAAAACCATCAATATTCTTATTGTTTTATCCTACCATACACATAAAATGGTTTCAAGATCACACCATCAATACTGCTATTAAAAATAACCTACTGAGAGAAGTATGAAGTTCTTTTTTTCATATAGGAGTTGTGAGGGCTTGGAAATATGTACCCCAGGAAAATAGGTTCTTAAATTTAATCCATTCCTGTGGGTGTGAATCCACTGTAAACAGGACCTTTTGATACAGTTACTTCAGTTAAGGATGGCTCAACTGAATCAGGACGTGGATAATCCTATTGCTAGATTCCTTTATTAGCAGAATAAAATTCAGACACAGAGAGAGAAATCCATGAGGAATTAGCCAGCAGCTAGAAGTCAACGCAGCCAGGAAAAGAGAAACCAGGAAAAGTCGTCTTGTGCATTACAAGTGAAAGAAAAACAAAGAACCAAGGATCACTGGTAGCCAGCCTGCAAAAAGTGGAAGGACCTTGAAGACCTCATGCTGAGTGAAATAAGCCAGACACAAAGGACAAATATTGTACAGTCTCACTGACAATAAGCAAATTCATAGAGTCAGTAACTAGAATACAGCTTACCAGGGGCTGCGGTGGGAGGTAGGGAACAGGGAGTTAATATTTAATTGGTACACAATTTCTGTTTGGGGTGATGGAAAAGTTCTGGTAATGGCTATTGGTGAAGGAAGCACAACATTGTGAATGTAATTAACAACACTGAATACTATATTTGAGTGTAGTTGAAAGAGGAGGTTTTAGGCTGTTTTTTATGTTATTAGAATAAAAAAATTTAAAACCAGGACTGTACAACACAAATAGAGCGCCCAATTGTAAACTATGGACTATAACTAATAGTATAATTATATTATTAATTCTTTCATCAGTTATAACAAAGGCACTGCACTAGTTCATGGTGTTAATAAGGCAGTATATGGGAACTCTGTTTTTTCTTTCTTTCTTTTTTTAATTGTTGAGTGTTTTATTGTGTTCATTTTCTCCTAGTTCTCACTTGATATAAGATGGCACATTCCACAAATTATTACATGCAGAGAACAATCCTTTCCTAATTTTTTATGTCCGGACATTCCCATGGATATCAACATTAAAGTGTTTACTGCCTTGAGCTCAATCAAGATATAGCACGATTTTAATGTAAGCCTTTCATTGTCCTGTATGGTCATACATAATTGATTATATGTAGAACAGGTAGTCCTCGTTTCTGAATTAATTGCTCTGCTATTTCTCTTCCACAATGAGTACAGTATCCACAGTTATTCCTACATCTTCCAATGACCAACTTTCCTCCACTTCCAGAGGCCTTCTGGGAAAGGAAGTAGAAAGGCTATATAGGGATGTGTGGTAACCAATTATCATCATCCAGTCAAATAAGACCTGTGAACTGCAAGTCTTAAAAAATCTTCTCTTCAAGACACTCCCACTTGGACATCGCAGAGCGACCGTAACTACCCAGGACACCTAGTGGGGAGATGATGACGGACAACGGCCACCACGGGGAATGGAGAGAGTCTGCAGCCGCAGGCAGGATAATCTTGTCCATCTTATCCATGGAATATAAGTCTCCCCTCACTTGGTGGTGAGGGGACACCACCATCCCAGATTCCTCAGGACTGGGGGAAGCACCACGGACTAGAGTGGACTTACTGGTATCCTGCCATAGACCTGTTGTGATTCACGCAATGGAAGAAATTACAAAACCATGTGGAGCCAGTGGCCACTAGATGCCTTGGGGGCAGGGAGAGGGAAGGGCAGTTGCAACACTGGGGCTTTTCCAGGACTTGGCAATTATCCTGAGTGACATTCATCAGTTTCAGGAGGTTCTTCAGGTAATTCAAGAACCTTCTGTGTGAGCTGTTCAGGAGGCTGTGAAAGTTTGGTTACAGGCTTAGGGAAGTTCCGTCTCTTGGCAGCTTCTCTGTTTGAAGTTTCAGAAGACGACTGACTAGCGTTTTCAAGTACCGACTCTTCATGACCCCCAAGTTTGTGACCACTGCTTAACTTCCAGGTTTCACCCGACATCTGATAAAAGCTCTCTTCCTGTTTTTTCAACTTCATTTCCTGGTGAGGTTTTAAAACATTCTCTATGTATCTTCTGGCCTGTTCACGCTGTGCCTCTTGGTGTTTATTTTGCACAAGTTTTTGCCTTTTCTCATTCTCCTCCTCTTCTTCTTCTTTCAGTTAAACTTGGGAAGACTTAAATGAGTTAACCCATGAGGTAGTCACAGATATGATTAAAGTAAGAAGAGCAAGCAATAAGAAAATCCGGCCACACAGCAAAATGAAATCTTTAATTCCTAGATCCGGGCTACCACGTCGGAGTTCCACTCACCTGGGAACTCTGTCTTTTCACATGATTTTTCTGTCAACCTACAACTTATATAATGAAAGTATGTATTTTAAGAAATGGGGTTCACACCCACAGGACCAGCCGTTGAGACTTGAACATGACTTTTGTGAGGGACAAGATTCAATCCCCACCAGTCCCTCCCTGTGTTCTCTAGACAGTGTTACCAGATAAAAATCTAGGGTAATCACAGAGCTCACTTAATTTGTTTCCTTAGTTCAGTGCTGCAGATTTATTTCATGCCTTTTGTGCAGTATTTTTAATTCTTCATAATGGGATAGTAATTTTGGTCCCAATTACTCCTCATGTCTGAAAGAAGAAGCCTAGCTATTTCTTTGTTCTAATGTCATAATTGTTATTATTTCAAATATTTCCTGCTCTCTTTAGAGTTACAGCCTGATTAGGTTCGTTACTATTTTTCTGACTGTTTCACCAACGCATTGCAAGACTCACCATTCTTCGGTCTCTCATAACAGCTTTCTCACTGCTTGCTGCCAAGTCCTTGAGACACTTGCTTCATAATTAGGAGAGTTTTGTAGGGAAGTTTCTCACTTCTAAGTTCCAATTTTCATTTCAGTCAATATAGGATGGTTATGCTGTAAGTACAAACAACCACATGATGTTATGGCTTTATTCAAAGGACAAAAATGTATCTCTTTTTAAATATGATATGTCCATTACGGATTGGCAGGAATCTCTGCATATCATGGCAGACGGATATAAACAGACACATGTGCACACGCATGTAAAATTTAAAGTAGCAATAAGTGCTAGGAAGAAATGAAGCAGGCCTCTGAGAAGCAGAACAATGCGCGAGCAAGGAGAGGGAAGGAAGCTACATATACTAAGGTTAGGGAAGAAAGACTTCTCTGAAGCTGTAACCTGAGTTGAGATGAAAGAACTAGAAGACAGTTGCAAAAAAAAAAGGGAGAAAGAGCTTTCTGGTGTGAAAAAACCATATGTGTGAAGGCTTAAAAAGAAAAAGAACTTGGTGATTTGGCCAAGTGAAACATGTAGTGAAATCAAAACCATTTTGGCTAACTACATGTTCAAGGCATTCAGCCAATATCAATGCCCGCTTTGAGTCCTTTTTAATATAGAAAGAATACATTAGAAATAAATGTTTGTGGTCTTTGGCCTGAATTCCCGAGTTTCCTGAAATGGGGGTGTTGTCAAACTATGTTGGGAAGCTTGTGGGACACGATTGGCAGCAACACATTCAACCAACATGGTCCAAACGGTGCCATCTGTGTGACTCCTGGGCTGGGCAGACCTAACTGAAGACCCATTGGGTTGAGCAAGGAAAGATATTGCATGAGGATCCCCAGGAAAGTGCTGTGAAGGGATGCAAAAGCCAGTCCCTTTCTCAAAGTGGGGCCAACCAGGTGATGTCATTTACATTTCAGAGTGCTGAAACCCCATCCTTATTTAACCTTTTCTTCTTGCCCCACCAGCTGGAGATTCATTTCCCAAACTCTCTGGGTCTGGAGACCTCATTTTTACCACTCTATCCTGTACTGAAGGATATTTGTCAAGGGAAATATCCCTCTAGGAAATGCCTTGCTAATGGCAATTAACATTTGCAGTGTATCGATCAAGTCTCCTTTTTCTCACGCTTTGTTTGGTCACTGCCAAATGTTGCCTTCCATTTTCCATCCTTTTCTATTTTTTCTCATTGGTGTATTCATTCTTTATGTTTGTCAATACACCAATTGAGGAATCAGGGTAGTCAGACAATGTTAGCTTGCAACTTTTTTGAGTGTATTTATGGTGGACTTTGCATATCTTTGATCCCATCAGTTTTGTGTCCCTTTTCTAGCTTACTCCAACCATTGCTGGGTTAGCTTGCTGGGGGAAAAAAGTGTACATTTACATATGTTAAGTATGTTAATACCTTTGAATTTCACTTTGAGGAAGCAAACTCCATAAACACTTTCATTCAGTCAAGAAATCAAGGAAGAAAACTTCTGTTACAATAACTTACCTTCTAAAGCGTATGTGTTATTTGAAAGTTAACAAGAGTCTGTAAATAAATTTTCTGGGTATGACCTGTGTATAGTTTATATACAGAAGATGCATCTACTTACATAGAGGATATTTCAATCATTGACTTTTTGTAAAATAGAAAGCTAGAAACTTTTGTAACTTTTTTTATTTTTGGCTTAGTTCCTACCTAACTCCCAGGAATGATTTGCAAATTAATGAGCTAATGTCTGAGAAGCACTCTGAGCTCTTAAGAGAAAGGAACCAGATATATGCAAGGTATCATCATTATTGTCCCTTTATTCTGCTTAACTTTTGCACTTCTGGGAAAATGATCAAGCTGCTTCTTCCTTTCCAACAGTCTTTTACCCAAGTGGCCAGATACTTTTTTTCTATACGGATTATAAATTGACTGCTCTCTCTGGCCACACTTAACATTAATTATTTTAGCAGAAACAAAAATACAATACTTTACCCCTTTTATTTGAACCTACAATTAGCACAATACTTGTTAAATATATGTCCCAGAGACTTAGATCTTCAGTATGTTCATATGCAATTTGAGCCCCGACTCTCAGCAGAGTTGTGGCCAATACCTACCCTCCAATTCATTGGACTTGCCCAGGATAACTCACAAAATGATGATGATGGGCAACCTCCATCGCAAAAAACAGAAAGTATCTACAACTGCAAGCAAAACAGTTCCTTCTATCTGCCTGTAAGATCTAAGCTCCCTTTCAATCTGAAGCAGAGCACACATCACCATCCCAATATCCTCAAGATCGAGGAATGAACAAATAAAAGGGGGGAATGAAAACATGGACCAAAGTAGACTTCCTATTAGTGTAGTAACGGAAGGTTCTGAGGGGAGAGGAAGAGAAGAACAGGCGGAACATAAGGCATCTTTAGGGTATGAGAATTGTTCTGCATGATATTGCAATGATGGATACAGGCCATTATACATTTTTCTAAAACCTATAAAACTGTATGGTGCAAAGTGTAAACCATAATGTAAACTATAAACCTTGGTTAGTAACAATGTTTCAATATTAGGTCATCAAATATTGATGTAATAACATCATACTAATGTAAGATTTTTTCTTTTAAAGATTTATTTTTATTTATTATATTCCTCCCCCCCTCCTTTCTGCTTGCTCTTGCTGTGTGTCCATTCTTGTGTTCCTCTCTGTCTGCTTTGTCTCCCCCCGTTGCGGGGACGTGCTGAGACTGGTCACCACGCAGGCGGCTTTGCCCTGCTTGTGGGCGGCTTCTGCTTCCATTCACGGCTGGCTCCGCTTCAGTTCGCGGGTGGCTGGCTGCGCGCCGTTTGCGGGCGACCTGCCCTGCCTGTGGCGGCTTTTGCCCTGTCCGTGGCAGCTTTTTGCCCTGCCCACGGCGGCTCTGCCCGCCCATGGTGGCTTGCCCTTCTCAAGGTGGTCTGCCCGTTAGGAGAGGTCCCCGGGAACCGAACCCAGGGCCTCCCATGTGGTATGCCGGCACCCTATCCACTGGGCTATGCAGCTGGCCCCCTGTAAGATGTTATTAATAAGGGAAAATGCCGGTGGAACAGGGGTGGGGTTTATGGGACTCCTCTATACTTTTGATGTAACTTTTCTGTAACCTAAAACTTCTTTAAAAATAAAGTTTATTATATGAAAAAAAAATACATAGTTTTAGGCCTTAGGTCACACACAGTTTTAGGCCTTAGGTTATGTAACTTCAAGTGAACCAGATGGAATTTGAACATAGATCTGTTTAACTTCCATTGCCCATCTCCACAAACACAAACATATTTTTCTACTGTAGAGAATAAAAAACAGTTTCCCTAATCTCAGTAATTTCATTGTGAGCAGAAATTGGAAGGAAATTAACAAAGTGGAATCACACCGAATTGTGCCTCTAGCTGTTGCAGGTATCTGGTGGCAAAGGTTTGGGTCCATAAGAGTTTTTATCTCAATATATGATTCCTATGGCTCCCAATTCATTCTTTGGTCCTTTTAAAATCCTAGGTTCAAGGACTACCCTAATGACAGTGATGCATAGATGTGTAGAGTGGTTGGATTTTAAGGGACACTCAGAGCCAGGCTACTGGTGCTGAGGGCTGGGAGTGCAGCCCAAGTCCTGCAGAATGGTGGTGAGTGGCTGGGTGTGGCCCACAGTTTACCCGATGGATGGAAGCACTGATGTACCAGTCCAGCGGCCAACTACCAGGCTGCTAGTTCCAACTCTGTTCCCCACCAGCTGTGAGACCCTGAGCAAGTCATCAACCTCTGTGAAACTCAGGGGCCACATTAGTTAAGAATGAGGTACACTGCACAAGGTAGAGATAGGGGAAACAAAGGTTGGCTCACAACCTCTTAACATAAGGTCTTTCTCCTCAAAATGCACCTGGCACACACATATCAGTGGATAT
The DNA here is from genome assembly GCA_004027955.1 of Chaetophractus vellerosus. NCBI lineage: Eukaryota > Metazoa > Chordata > Mammalia > Cingulata > Chlamyphoridae > Chaetophractus > Chaetophractus vellerosus. The sequence goes on along the minus strand of PVKH010048539.1, from coordinate 1,276 downwards.
GATGTTCCCTGTCATTACTCTCTTCATCAAGTCAGAAAAGCAGCTGTGGGACTAGAGGAAGAGCAGTCATCCTGTGAACATGAAGAAGAAAGTTGCTGGCTGATACTGACAGGCTGATGGAGCCAAGTAGCCCTATACGTGATGATGTTATGGTACAACTGCACCAGTCTAGGTTATAGCCAGATGTTTTGTTATGGGAGAGAACCATTCTTATTTGGTTAGGCCACTATAGTAGGGTTCCTTAACATTTAATCAGCTCTAACAAGGGTTGGACAGAAAAATCAACACTCCTGAGAAATATTTGAATTGCATCATTAATGATTACACTTGTCCAAAGTTTGTAGTGTGCCTTGATTTATTAGCTAATGATAGTAATATACATACATATATGTTAAAAATACATAATATGTATAACTACCATTACCAAATATAATATATATATACTATCTATATGTAATTCATAATTTATCAGTATACAATTATTCATGTGTTAGGGTATATGCATAAAAATAATTTCCAATGCGTATGACTAATCAAGAGTGTGGAAGTGTGACTTTATCAAGATGGCAGTGTAAGACATCCCCATGAACATTCCCCCTTAGAGAGAGCTAAATGAGAGGGCAGATTCAACTCTCCTGGAAAAATGGAGGATGATCAAGACTGGGAAATGACTCACCTGGACATTAAATTTCAAAGAAAAACACCTAAAATGTTTGGAGAATAGCAGGCTATATTTACCAGTCTGGACCCCTCTCCTATACTTGGATCTGCACCATTTCTGTGACTCACAGAAGCAGCTTCCCTGTTTAGGCACCTCCCACCACAGTCCTTACTACACATCTACCCACAGTGGTGATTAGCAACCCATTCACATTCAAACACGGGGACTGAGGCCACACAGACTGAGAATGGTGCTTTAAAGCATTCAGAACAGCTTCCTGAAGAAAGTTTGGCAGACTCTCAGTGCAGAAAGTAACTGCTCATTCACCTATATTAAAGTGTTGGATATCTGTGCATTCATCCCATCTGGATCTGTAAAGGACAGACTCAGGGCATGGGTCAAAATCCCTCTAACCCAGGACTTTGAAGATATCCAGGTCCTATACCAGGGCAGATAATCCCAGAGTTTGGTGCCTTACTAGTGGGCCCTAACTTGGAATTCTTGCTCCTGAGAGTGATAGAAACTGACCAAAATATGTCTACACTGCACATGGTCCAAATGTCTCTTCTATTCAAATCTATATTTGATGCCAGAGTTTTAGGTGTACTTCCATAG
>PVKH010048538.1:0-10190 GCA_004027955.1 Chaetophractus vellerosus | reverse complement strand
TGAAACCTTTTAAATCTTCTTCTAAGTTCTTCTTGTACTATTGATGTGCCTTTCAGAAATAACTGGGCTAAAAAAGTTTGAGAAATATTTGCCAACTCTCTGAGGAGGGCAAGAGCTTGATGGTATATTTTGAATTCTAGTTCAATTACTTTACGATAAGGGATTTTCTTTGTTCACAAATGAGTGGTGCTGGTTAAAGGTAGAGTTCAGCTGTTTATATACTAACATGCAGCAATTATGATGAAACAAAACTCATTCTAGAACTCTGTTGTAACTATGGCAACCAGAATTAAATGAATTCTGTTAGAAATACAAAAAGCCACTCCAGCAGGGTAGAGTAAATATTATCTCTTATTGATTTATGAAGGTTCCAGATGATGAAAAGTGGTTAATATATTTCTGTCATGAAACCCATTTGTTAGGGCTTCTTTTTATTGATAGAGCTATTGTCAACTTAAATAATGTCAGCCAGATATCATTAATTTTTACATCTTTTTTCAATCACTTTTGCCTTCATAACAAAAAGACATTGCCTATTACCTTCTATATTTTATTTAGGGGTAACAAGGAGGGTGCTTAGCTTTAGGACCATTTCTGATTATGTTTGGCTAAAATGTGGCTTGACCAAAATTGTTAGTATAAATGGGTTGCCCATTTATTTTAAGGGAGCATTAGCTGATTTTTGATATTTTATTTCACTTGCATTTGGACAAAAACATATAATTTTCTTGGCTCATTTGGCTGTGCTTGTAGCGGGATTTGTTGGAGTAGGACAATTAAATTTTCGGTAATTTGTTCTTTAAGTGGACTAATTTAAAATTTGATTCAACTAATAATTTCAGGCTAAGATGGAACAGCCTCATGTAGTGGGAAGAGAGCTTTTTGTGTCCCTGAGAGTTGGTGTTCAGATGTCGGTGTGTGTCTGCATTTAATTGCCAGCAGGTTCTGTAAGCACTTCAGCCCTTTCCCTAATATCTACTCAACACTTTGTACTACGATTAAAATGAAAATGTTATTGTGGCTTTCTTCCCCTGAAATACTGAATGGAGCATCTGAAAACCAGGTTGAAGGAGACAAGACCCATTGAAAGCATGGGGCCCAGGACCTTTGGAACTTCCTGTTTCATCTACGTATTTTCTCATCATCATCTCTGATCACTTTATGTGTCACTGGAAATGCTGTGGTGGTGATTTAGGAAGTGCATTTTGCTCAAGGAGTGATCAGTCACGGAAACAGCAGGAAAGTACCAGAGAGATTGAGGACTTTAAGATACTTATCTAATTCCCTACGCTCATATTCCCTTCACTCTATAAATATTGAGTCGTGAGGTTAACTTTTAGGTGTATTTTACACCTTAATTGTTGGGGTTTCTTCAGCTTTTATACTCTCAATCCTATCTTTGTTTAGTTTTGTCCTGTTATTGTAGCTAATGGAATTTCCTAAAGTCAATGACAATCAACCCAAATACTTTCCTCAGGAAGTGACTAATGGAAGAACCACATGACTGCCTCATGCTGGTCCTGATCTGTCACTTCTCTAACGTTCCTGTGCTATTCCGGGTCCTGGGCACTTGAGTTGATGGAGCCCCTAAATGCCAAGGCAATGTGGTCCCTTCTTTTGCAAATCTAAGGATCATGGAGCTCCAAGGGCTTATAGGCATTTTTATTAAAGTTCACAGCATTCCTATGCCAGCTTGACATTCTGCTGCAAAGCACAGCATCTGAGAATTGGAAGGGATTTCAGAGACCATCTCATCTAAGCTGCTCATTTTGCCAGTAAGAAATTGAGGCTCCGAGAGGTGAAGTGAATTGCCCGGGGTCGCACAGCTAGTTATCAGCACAGCTCGAGTAAGATCTGTGGTCTCCCAAGTCCTAATCCAGGGCTCTTTCCATTATACCTCACAACCTCATGTTTTTTCTCATGTCCAGAGAAAAGCACTTCCAGCTTTTTCTGAGCACATGAAACCACAAACAGAAGGGCAGGGTTATCTACTCCTAACCTAGGCTCCACCCATTTCTGCCCATTACACTTCTCAGTTCTAAAGGAAAAAAAAAAAAAAAACCTAGCCTGAACATTCTGCTTTTATATTCATTATCTACTCTGTGCCTGTTAGTTGTTCGTGGTTTTTGGTAATGCTTTTACTGATTACCTTGGTCTCTGCAATATTAAATGGTGAAATGTATTATCCCGGGTAAATGTGATGTTATTAATGTGTTTTATTCTAGTTATGGGTCATTATTTCTGATAGATGTAATCGTCCCAGCACTGAGACCTAGCAGGTGGTCTCACTAGAAGTTATAACAGTTTTCTTAATGGTCTGGTAAGAATGTCATTTGCAGGGCAGCAAGGGCAGAGAAAAATTGGTCCCAGAGCTAGCTTGCTTCTGCACTCATTCCCAAGCTTGAGCAAGCAAAAGTAAATACGTATTTTCTTACTGATCAGCTGGATATTTTTACCTGCCTATTCATTTTCAGTAAAAGTGATGAGGACCCATATATATTTATTTCCTATTTACATCCTGTCGCCCAATAATATCACTAATGATCCTGCAATGCTTTGCTTTTCTAATTCTTAGAGGAGACAGACCTTATTGCCTCCCGAGAGGAGCTAACACCCATTCAAGCAATGAGATATGATTAAAGCCAGTTGGCCAGGTAAAATGCAGAGCCCCCTTGGAAGCAGAAATCAAGAAATGTTTTTTCAATGGGATGTGGCTCAATCTTTTGAGAATGTATGATATTGGTATGACAGGAAAAATAAATATCATGTATTTAAATGGCATGACTAGAAAACTGCAACCCCTTGACATTTCTATCAATATACTACTTAAGAACCATACCATTTGAGGAAGGAATATGATATTGATAGTCTGATACACTTCCAAGAAAGCACCAAGCTGAAATTTTGCAGAATGGTTACAAGCAGCTTGGAAGAAAATCCCAGAGACAATAATGGAGCACCCATTTAAGAAATGCTGCCTTCCTATGCTCTTGTCTGGGTCAAAAGATTGTTCAGAAGAGTCAAATTCTGCATACAAAGAAGTTCTGCAAAGACCACAGACAATTTCTTTCATTTGCATTTTATTGTATGCACAAAAATGCTATGTGAAAAACAGTGATGCCTAAGAAAATTTAAAAGAGCTCTTTAAAGTTTAAAATAAAAATCCCAAAGGACAGCAAAGTACTGTAACATAATTTAACTGGCAATGTTTTTCTTCCTTTGTGGAAAATAAGTGTGTCTTACAATCAATGGCACTTCAGATTCAATAAGAGATAGTCATTGTACCATAAAACTAAATATATCTAAAGCCAAGAGAAATTTAGAAATCTAGTCCAGCTTCTCCACTGTAAACTTGAGAAAATAAAGCTTAAAGAAGTTAAATGATTTGCCCATGATTATACAGTTCTCTTGTATATGATAGTGATAAATTTACATGTAGACAAACCAGGCTTTATAGAGATTTTCACTGATGACTGTTATTAACTACGTGGATTTAGTTTTAATGACAAATTATATTCTTTTTCCACACAATGAGGTTACTTCTTTCCTCTTAATAGATAAAAGTGCTGTGTTATCTAACAAAGTAAAATGAGAAAGTACTTTTTATACTTTATTTCCCAGGAGGCATAAACACATGGCTCTTCCACCCAACATATTGAAAGTTCTTTGGGAAATGGTGGTGGTTTCCTAATGTGTCAGGGACTATTCTCTCTGGAATAAAAAGAGTAATATTCTTTTAACATCAAGAGAATTCCAGATTAACCACAAGCATGATCATCAGTGGCTCTGAAGATAAAACAATATAGTTTAAGTTCAGAGAGTCTGGACATCTTTTCCATACTACTATCTAGGATTTATTAGTATATTTTTAAGCCTTACCATGGTTTTCTACATTTTCAGTGTGTCGGAATCATTTGTGTACTTTCCTCTCTTAATAGTTATTTTTATTGTATAGAAATAATATCCTCTGTATAGATTGGCTTGAAATAAAAAGCTACAAGAGAGGTATAATGAAAAATAGTAATACCCTGTTCTCTACTTTGAACTCCAGTTTATTATTAGAAGCAAACACCCTTAATTCTACAGGCCATTTTTCTTGGCATTTCTGAGTGATATGTGACTTCTTTCTTATACAACCCTATGTTTTTTTAAATAATTTATTTTATATTTTTTTCTAAAAGATACTTAGATTACATAAAATGCTACATAGAAAAATAGAAGGGATTCTCATATGCCCCACTCCCCACACCTCCCACTTTTTCCCACATTAACAACTTCTTTCATTAGTGTGGTACATTCATTACCATTGATGAACACATTTTGGAGCATTGCCACTAAGGATGGATTATAGTTTACATTGTAGTTTACACTCTTTCCCACTCAATTCTGCAGGTTTTGGCAGGATATATAATGGCCTGTATCTGTCATTGCAATGTCATTCAGGACAATTCCAAGTCCTGAAAGTGCCCCCATATTATACTTCTTTTTCTCTCTTCCTGCCTTCAGCACGTCCAGTGGCAACTGTCTCCACATCAATGATATAATTTCTTCCATTGCTAGAATCACAATAAGTTTATAATAGAATACCAGTAAGTTCACTCCAGTCTATATTTTATTCCCCAATCCTGAGGATTCTGGGATGGTGATGCCCACTCCACATCTCATTGAGAAGGGGCTTTGATCCCATGTGGCTGATGGATGGAACTCTCTTGCTTGCAGTTGTAGACTCCCTCAGTTTCTAACCCTATGTTTTTAAAACAGCTTTATTGAGATATAATTGACCTACAACAAATCATACAAATTTAAAGGGTTGAATTCCATAAGTTTTGACATATGTAAACACTTGTAAAACCACCTTCACAATCAAGAAAATGCTCAGATTCAGGTCCTTCCCTCCAAAAGTTTCTTTGTGATCATTTGAAATCTCACCTTCTATTACTGCCTGTGACCCTCACCTCTCTCACCCCCAGACAACTACTGATTTACTTTTTATCACTATGGACTTGTTGGCATTTTTCTAGAATTTTATATAAATGAGATCATTGTTAATCTATTCACCTGTTGATGGACATTTGGATTTTTTCCAGTTTTGGGCTTTTAAAAATAAAGCTGTTGTCAATATTTGCATACAAGTCTTTCTAAGGAAAAATGTTTTCATTTATCATGGACAAATAAAAGTGGAATGGCTTGGCCAGATGGTAAGTAAATGTTTAACTTTTTAAGAAACTCCCAAACTGTTTTTCAAAGTGTTTGTATTGTCTTAGATTCCCACAGGCAGGATTAGAGAGTTCCAGAAGTTCTACATACTCACCAGTACTTAGAAGGCTTAGACTTTTAATCTCAGAAATTTTAACAGATGTGTAGATGTATTTCATTGTGGACTTCGTTTATTTTATATAATTACTAAAGTTATTAAACAGAGCCAAGACAAATTTAAGGGGGTGCCAAAAATTTGAATCTAATAATTAAGATAAATAGCATTTTAAAAAATCACAATTAATGTAAAAATCTATAATGAACAAAATATCAAAATGTCCATGAAAGATAGTAAGTACATTGCTGATTTTTCCGTTTGCCTCAGGTTCCAATATGACTTGGCACAGCGCTGACATTGGGGATCTTTTCAATTACGTATTTGTTGTCTGTGCATCTTCTTTGTGAAGTATTTGTTCAAATCTTTTGCTTGTTTACTTATTATTACTTTTGAGAATACAGTTCCTTCATCAGATGTGTGATTTTCAAATATTTTCTCCCAGTCTGTGGTTTATTTTTTCTTCTTCATAACAGTACCTTTCAAAAAGAAGAATTTCTTAATTTTAATGAAATCCTATTATCATTATCATTTTTAAAATTTTACGGATTGTAACTTTAGTCTCAAAGACTTTTCTACTCTCATTTCTTCTGAAAGTTTTACAGTTTGGGGTTTTACATTTTGATATGTGCATCATTTTGTATTATCTTTTATATATGGTGTGAGGTATGGAACAAAATTCTTTTCTTTTGCACATGGATATTCAATTATTCCAGTGCCATTTGTTGAAAGGACTATTATTTCTTCAATGACTTGCCTATTCTTCTCTTTCACAGATATTTTGGTTATTTTAGGTCCTTTATCCTTCGATAAGAATATTAGATTCAGTTTGTCAATTTCTACTGAATTGGCTCCTTGATTTTGATTGAGATTGCTTTGATTTAATACATCAATTGGGAGAATTGGTGTCTTCATTATAACAAATCTTTTGATTCATGAACATGGCTCTGAATTATTTTCATTTATATAGGCTTCCTTTAATTTCTCAAAGCAATGTTTTGTAGTTTTCAGTGTACATGTTTGTATATCTCTTGTCAGATTGATCCCTAAGAATTTCATGTTATTTGATGCTATTGCAAATGATATTGTGTTTTAAAGCTGCACTATCTGTTTGTTGCTAAGTCTAGAAATGCAATTGATTATTTATCTTGTATCCTGCAGTCTTCCTAAACTCACTCATTATTTCTAGTAGCTTTTTGATAGAGTCCAATTAATTTTTTCCATAAATGTTCAAACCATCTTCAAATAAAGAATGATTTTTTTTCTTCCTTTCCAACATGGATGCTTTTTATTTTATTTTTCCTTCCCTCATTGGACTCTTAGAACCTCCAGTAGAAAGTTAAACAGATGTGGTGAAAATAGACATCCTAGTCTTATTCCTGTTCTTAGTGGGAAATTATTCATGCTTTCACCTATTAAGAGAGTGTGCTGTTAACTCTAGGTCTAGGTGTAGAATTAGGACCAATGCAATAAGTTTATGCAGACTTTCACTTAAAATGTGGAATAATCATCATAATAACTACCAGTTCTAAACATACATACAGTATGTTTCAGTCACGGTATTGTGCAAACATTTTTTCTTTGAAATCTTTCAACAATCTAAAAATGCTGTAGAAAATCAGCATTTTTCAGATGCAGGAAATTAGATGTAAAGAGATTAAGGGATTTCTTTATGGTTACACTATTAGAAAGTATTGGGAAAGGGATTAGAACTCAAGCTTGACTGCAAAGTTTGTGGCTTAAGTACTATGCTATTCTCTATAATGAATCAGATATTCAATAATGGAATGGGCCATTTCAGGACCTAGTGAATTCACCATCAGTGGAACTGTAGAATTTTAAACTTAAATGAGAGCAGAGACACTATGTGCACGATGCCTGCATGACATGGGTGTTTTCTTTAGATGCTTTTTAAGATCTCTTAACATGCTGGACAATCTATAATTCTCAGGGATTCTAATTCTGTGATCATGACATTGTCAAATAGAAAAGGAAAGGTATCATAAAATTTTCTGCTTTTAAAATATACTTCAGAGGCCGGCTGGATAGTCCAGTGGATAAGGGTGCCAGTATACCACATGGGAGGCCCCGGGTTTGGTTCCCGGGGACCTCTCTGAGCAGGCAGACGGGCTTGAGAAAGGCAAGCCACTGTGGGCAAGGCAAAAGGCCGCCACAGGCAGGGCGGAGCCGCCACGAGCATGGCAAAGTCACCCGTGAAACACAGAGCTGCTGCCCGTGAATCACGGAAGCCGAGTAGCCCGCAAAACTCCGAGCGGAGTCACCCATGAAACGGAATGGAGCCACCCACAAGCGGAACGAGCTGCCTGCATGGAGGGCCGACTCGGCGCGTTGCCGCAAAGACGGGGGCAGACAAGAAGCAGACATAGAAAAACACAGAAGAATTGACACACAGCAAGAGCAAGCAGAAAGGGGGGGAGGGGATATGTAACAAAAAAAATGGAATTGTTTAAAAAATAAAATAAAATAAAATACATTTCACTCCATATGAATCAACTTTTTCATCTAAAACAGAAATTCTTTTGACACATTTAATAATATCTTTCCCTTGTTTTTCAAACACAATATTTTCCTTATGTTTAATAAATCCATCTGTTCTAATAATTAGAATCGCAGAATAAAATCCTCTAGTGCATGCAATCCTCAATTCTTATTATGTTTCCCATGGTCAAGTGATTTCACAGTTTCTCAATCACCAAACAGCTACCTGAAAATAAAAATATCCCTTTGAGGGATTAGCCCCTTGAATGAATCAGACTTGATTCTTCCAACTTCCAGTGGTAGATATTTTGCCAAGAAGAACCGGAACTCTGTCTTCTCATTCACAATTGCAGAGTGTCTCACCTGTGAAGCATGGTTATTATGTTTCTGTCATGAAGGTGAAAGACCCATAACTCAAAAAGCCTCAGGCATGAGGGAGTTACTCAGAACTTTCATATAAGCGATGGAAACATAATTATCACTCTTCAAAGGTGAGGTTGAATTTATTTTTATTTCTTTGCAAAAGTAGTGAGTAACGAGAGTAAAATATGACACACAAATTAACTGCACCAACATAAATGGGAAAATCAGCTGGATGAAATAGATACTCTTCTAAATTGAACTGGAATCTCTTCAATGTTTTTAACATTATGCTTAACTTTGGTTTTATTTTTAAACAACCAGCTTCCAAACTTTTGTGCACTTGAAAACGTTTAAATAAAGATAGATTTTATGGCATTGCAGAACTGTCAGAACAAGGAAGTGTTAAAAATCTCAGGAAAAGTGATATGCCTTCTAATATACTTTAGGTCTCATTTCTAAACTTTCTATCACATATATCTCTTTGAAGTATTTAATTTCTTTTTTCCCTCTGATTTGACATTTTGCTCTCATCTTTTCTTCATAGCTTATTCAGATGCTCTCCCCCGTTTCTATTCTATGCAATTAGCACTTAAGCAAAGCCATGTATGCTACTCTGCAGTTTTTATATTCATTAATAGAATGAAAATCTCTGTCTGCTCTTTTAAGCTCTGAGAATTTACACTTGATTTTGAGGTTTGGAGAGCACCTTTTGGCAATTCTTTGAGCTAAAGGTAACTCCAAGCAAATATCAAGTCTAGAATAGACTCTGCAGTATACATTGTATAGATTACAATGTAATTGAAATTAATTTTAGTAGTGTTTTCTTTAAGGGAGTACCCAAAATATTTCATTAATGGGATATTAAAAGTCCTTTGCTGTGACAGGTGTATAACATAATACAAGATTTATATTGTATTTATCTATAATAATATCTATCGCCAAATTCTAGTTCTTACTTCACATCATCTCTCTCTATTCCTCTCTCTATTTTTTTTTGAAAATGTGCTGGTACCTATTGTCCTTGGTTGTGAATCCAAACCAAGTGACTGACTGCAATCATATTAATGAACCGAGGATAAGGATTTTGACTATCTCTATGACCGATGTAGGAATGACATTTTCAAAGGTCCAAAGTTCAGGCCCAAACTAATGGAGCTCTAAAGAAAGATGCACACATCTGTAGCCACAGGGTATGTTCAACATTGTTGAATAATGCTGATTTAATTCAGTTAGGGTCACAGTCACATTATCTGTGATATCTAGCTGCTTTCCTGTTATCAAGGACAGAAGAGGATGAAGGACAAATTGCAAGAGTGAATGCATTTTGGTGGTCATTATTTTTCAAAGAAAAATAATTTTCAGACTCCAAGAACTGAAGACTCCTAAGATGCTAATGCATCAGGTGGAAAACAAAGGTAGGAAATAAATCTGCAGCTTACCGGATTGTCTTGGTGACTAATGTGAGTCATGCCTGTTGGTGTTTTTGTTTTTACAGAATGTCCAGCAATCAATAGCACTCTTAAGGAGGCAGGTCTACATAAAGCTTCCAGAAGATAATGTTGGGAAGTATATATGAGATCTTTTAGAAAATAGTTTCATAAACTTTACAACCAAAGTGTAAGCAAGGAAAGAAAAAAATAGATAAATGGGACCTCCTCAAAATTAAAAACTTTTGTGCTTCAAAGTGAAAAGGCAGCCTACTCAATGGGAGAAAATATTTGGGAACCACTTATCCAATAAAGGTCTAATATCCAACAAATATAAAGAAATCCTACATGTCGAAAATAAAAAGACGAACAACCCGTTTAAAAAATGGGCAAGAGGGCCCGGCTAGATAGCTCAGTGGATAAAGAGCTCGCTGGGAAACCACATGGGAGGCCCTGGGTTCGGTTCCCGGGGACCTCTCCTGGCGGGCAGACCGCCTTGAGAATGGCAAGCCGCCATGGGCGGGCCGGAGCCGCCGTGGGCAGGGCAAAAAGCTGCCACGGACAGGCAAAAGCCGCCACGGGCAGGGCAG
>PVKH010048537.1:0-10190 GCA_004027955.1 Chaetophractus vellerosus | reverse complement strand
ACACAGGGAATCCAGGGGTGGAAGGTGGACTGTGGCTAACAGGACAAATACGAGAAGGTTCTCTCATGAACTATAACAAATACGTAACACTAATACTGGGTGTTAATAATCGGGTGGGTTGGGGGAAAAACACACCAAATGTGAGATATGGGCTACAGCTAGTTCAGGGTTTGTAACAAATGTCTCACAACAGTGGAGGTGCTGGTGGAGGGTGGTGTACGGGAGCCGCTATGATGATGTGCACGTTTGCTTCATAAGTTCACAACTGTCACCATATACTGTTTATTTCTGTGCATGTATGTATATATACTTCAATAAAATTTTATTAAAAAAATTTTTTACTGAGGCTAACTCATAATTGTCCTTCAGAGAACTGCAAGCTTAACCCCAATGAATAAAAGAATGTCCTCGCTTCTATCCCATGAAAATAGACACTAGCGATATCGTAACTAATTCATCAAATGGACAATACTTATTGAGACTCAGCAATTTGATGCTTATACTACCTGGTTTAGAATTGAATAATGGTTGTGCATTTTCATTTAGTTCATTGTCTGATTATTAGTTTTATAAACATGATTTTCAAGTTTTAAAGATGCTTAATGAGGGTAGTTAAGAAGATATTGATCTGAAAAACGACACTATTAAGAGAATAAAAAAGGGAACCGGCTGTAGCTCAATTGGTGGGGCTCCGGTTTACCACATGGGAGGCCCCGGGTTCGGTTCCCGGGGCCTCCTCGAGCAGGCAAGCTGCCGCGGGCAGGGCAGGCCGCCGGGAGCAGGCAGGCCGCCACACGGTGAGCTGACTCGGCGGGTCGCCGCAGAGGGGGAGACAAGCAGACACAGAAGAACGCAAAGATGAACACAGCAAGAACAAGCAGAAAGGGGGGATATATAATAAATAAATAAATAAATCTTTTTTAAAAAAGAGAATAAAAAGACAGGTTGCTGACTGGGAAAAACTTTTACAAAGCATATATCTGATAAAAGGACTTGTATCCACAATAGATAAAGAACTCTCAAAAATTAATAATAAGAAAAGAAACAACCCAATTTAAAAAGGAGGGATTTGAAAAAACACTTAAGCAAAGAAAATATATGGACAGCAAACAAGCACATGAAAAGATGCTCAACTCCAGTATTCATTAGGGATATGCAGATTAAGGGCAAAATGAAACCCCGTTACACACCCGTAAGAATGGCGACTATTGGAAAGACAGCCTGCCTGAGCACTGGCGGGGAGGTGGAGCAGCTGCAGACCTCATTACTGCTAGTGGGAGCGTAAATGGTACAACCAATCTGGAAAACAGTTCGGCAGTTTCTCATAACTTTAAATAAACACCTACCATATGATCCAACCATTCCACTCCTAGGTGGCTTTCCAACAGAAATAAAAGCATACAAAGACTTGCACGTGAATTTTACGAAGTTTTATTTGTATTAGCTAAAAACCAAAAACATCCTAAATGTCCATCAATAGATAAATGGATAAACACACTTGGTATATCAATGCAATGGAATACTATGCAGCAAGAAAAAGAAATAAACTATTGATACATGCAACAACACGGGTGAATCTCAAAAATATAATTATTCTGAGTGAGAGAAGCTAGACTAAAAACAGTGCATACTGTCTGGTTCTATTTATATAAAACTCTAGAAAAGTCAAACTAATCTCTAGTGTTTGAAAGCAGATCAGGGGAAATGGATGTGGCTCGGGCAGTTGGGCACCTGCCTACCACATGGGAAGTCCCAGGTTCGTTTCCCAGTGCCTCCTAAAGAAGATGAGCAAGACAGCAAGCTGGCGCGGCAAGCTGACGCAACGAGATGATGTAATGAAGAATAACCATGAGGAAACCCAATGAGTGATACAACAAGCGAGAGCAGGGGTGGCTCAGGCCATTGGGCGCCTCCCTCCCACATGTGAGGTCCAGGGGTCGGCTCCCAGTGCCTCCTGAGAAAAGATGGGCACACAACAAATGGATGCAGACAGCAGACAGCGAGTGCAAACGATGGGGAGGGGGACAGAAATAAATAAATAAAATAAATCTTAAAAAAAAAAGCAGATCAGGGGAGTGGATGTGGCTCAAGCAGTTGAGTGCCCACCTCCCACATGGGAGGTCCTGGGCTTGGTTTCTGGTGCCTCCTGAAAAAACAAAAACAAACAACAAGCCAAATGTGGCTCAGTGGTTGAGCGCCGGCTTCCCATACACAAGCTCCTGGGTTCAATCCCCAGCCCCGGTACTTCAAAAAACAAAACCAAAAAACAGATCAGATCAGTGGCTCCCTGGGGATGGAGGGGAGGGGAGGGAGGGAAGACCTTGTGGGGTGAAGAATATGTTCACACTAGCATTAGCATGGTGATAGTTTCATGAGAATATACATAGGCCAAAACTTTCTATACTTTAAATATCTACATTTTATGGTACATTAATTATGCCTCAATAAAGCTATTAAAAAAAGAATAATGATGCATTCCTCTAAGTAGCCTGCTGTTAAAGGAGAAATTATAACAGAAATTCCAATAGTTGGACCTGAGTGATAATGGAAATTTGAGGTATGAAAAAGTGAGACACATGAAAAGCAGTATTTTTTGGAAATGTCATAACCTTACATTATTATATTAGGAAAGAAGAAAGGTAAAAAAATAATGAGGGCCGGCTGTAGCCCAGTTGGTGGGGCACCGGTTTAACACAAAGGCAGGCCCCGGGTTCGGTTCCCGGGGCCTCCTCGAGCGGGCAGACCGCCTTGAGAAGGCAAGCCTCCGTGGGCAGGGCAAAGCTGCCAAACCCCCGCGAGCAGGGCAAGCTCGCGCCGCACCGGGGTGGGGACAAGCAGACACGAAAGAGCGCAAGAATGAACACAGCAAGAACAAGCAGAAGGGTGGGGGGAATATGTAGTTTAAAAAAATAAAATAAAAAAATAATGAGTTAAGCAACCAACTTAAGAAGTTAGAAAAGAACATCAATGTAAACCCAATGGAAGGAGAGGAAGATGATAAAGATAAATGCAGGAATTAATGTAACACAAAACAAATACATAACAGAAAAAGACTGACCAAGCTAAAAGTTGGGTTTTAGAAAAGTCTAATAAAAGTGAGAAAACTCTGGCAAGACTTATCAGAGAAAAAGGTAAGATGCAAACAATTAATATCAGGAATGACAAAAGCTAAAGATGCAGCAGAGGGAAGCAGGAGTAGCTCGGTGGGTGAGCTTCTGCCTCACATGTATGAGTCCCGGGTTCAATCCCCAGAAGCTCCTAAAAAAATATAGAGCAGAGATAAAAATGATAAGAGAATTTTATGAATGACTCTATGAAAACAAATCTGAAAACTTAAGCACAATGTACAAATTCCTTTAAAAATACAACTCACTAGAACATAATCAAGAAGAAACAGAGGAGTGGATGTGGCTCAACTGGTTGAGTGCCCGCCACCCACATGGGAGGTCCCGGGCTCGGTTCCCGGTACCTCCTGAAAAACAAAACAAAAAACAGAAACAAACAACAAGCAAAACAAATTAAAAAACCAACTAGGGGAGCCGATGTGACTCAGTAGTTGAGTGCCAGCTTCCCACATATGAGGTCCCAGGTTCAATCCCTGGCTTCCAGTACCTCAAAAAACAAAAAAAAAGCAAAAAAAGAACTAGAAAACCTTAATAATCCTATGACCATTAAAAAAAATTGAGGGAACAGGGGTGGCCCAAGCCACTGGGAAACTCCCTCCTACATAGGAGATCCAGGGTTCGGTTCCCAGTGCCTCCTAAAAAAAGAAGATGAGCAGACAACAAGCGCAAAATAATGAGGGAGGGAGAAATAAATAAATACAATAAATCTTTTTTAAAAATTTCTCAATTCCCAGTGCCTCCTAAAAAAATATAATCATTCAGTGAACAATACAGGAGAAAACATGCCTATCTACTTATGGAGGCTGGTATAACATTGACATCAAAGTCTCACAAAGATATTATAAGAAAAGACAATTACAAGCCAATCACTGATGGACATAAAGGGAAAAATCTTAAATTATTAATAAATCAAATCCTACAGCATATAAAAAAGATCATCATCCTTCGGCCAGCTTTGCGCTATGCTGATAAGATTGATTTAATGCTTAAAATCATTTTACCTTATCCACTTTTCATTGACCTTTTTATGTAAAGAACAACAACAACAAAAAAGATCAAGTTAGGTTTATACCAGGAGTAATTCAGCATTAAAAAATCCATTAATGTCATACAGTACATTAAAAAGCTATATTATCATCTTAATACAAATAGAGAAAAGTAACATGAAATTCAACATCCATTTATGATTTAAAAAAAAAACAAACAGCAAACTTTCTTAATCTGATGACACAACTACCAAATAGCTACAGTAACACCATTATTCTTAATGGTGAAACAGTGGTAGCATTTTCTTTAAAATCAAGAACAGGACAAGAATGCCCATTACATTGCTTCTATTCACGGCTGTACTTGAGATGCTATCAAATGCAATAAAACACGAAAAAGAAATACATAAATGGGGGGAAAAGCTGTTATTGTTTGTATATGATGGCTATCTAAGTAGAAACAAAACAAAAGAAACATAAGGACAAAGATCTGCTTGAGAAAATCAATTGCATTTCTCTATAGTATCAAAAAAGAGTTAGAAAATATAATACAAGATATCATTTGCAATAACAACAAAATATAAATGGTACCTAGCAATAAGCTACCCACACATCTGAATGACTCACTCCCTCACCTCTTCAAGTCTTTCTTCAAAGTCCACCTTCTCAGTTTGGCCTCCCTGATCACCCTATTTAAAACCACAACCTAGTACAGTGCCTGCTACAGCAGATGGTCAGTAAATACTTACTGAACAAGTGAACAAGTGAAACCCTTAAGTGTATAAGAGCTTTACTGAGAAATTATAAAACTGTATTGAAAGGCTTTAAAGAAGACCTACTTAAATGAAGAGATATACCATATTCATGGGGAGAATAGTAGTGTAAAGATGAAAATTCTCTAAATTGATGTATAAATTAACTGCAATGTTAATTGAAACTCAAGACTTGTATGTGTGTGCATATATATATGTGTGTGTGTTGGTGTGGAACTTTACAGCAGATTCTTAAATTTACATGGAAACACAAATGGCCAAAATAGACAATACCCATTGAAGAACAACACAAGGTGGAAGACTTTCCCCATATACTTGCCCTATATCATTATTACAAAATTATAGTGATTTAAAAATGTAACCTTGGCACAGGGATTATTAAATAGATCAAAGAAATAAAACAGAGCCTAGAAACAGACCCACAAATGGACTTGATTTGACATAAATGGTACTTCAGTTCAGTGGGAAAAGATGAGCTATTTAACAAATGGTACTGGAATAATTAGTGATTCATAAGGAAAAATACGGTACATTGATTCCTTAATTCACAGCATACCCTAAAATCAGTTCCTCATGGATATAAACTTAAATATGAAAGGAAAAACTGTGAAACTTTTAGAATAAAATATAGAACATCTTTATGACCTCACACCAGGAATGATTTCTTAAATTAAACACAGAGAAAAAAAATCTTAGAGGAAAATATAGACAAATTCAACTACATTGAGATGATACTTGTAATACCCATATCTGCCAAGGGATCAGTACCTAGAACCTATGAAATAAAACATGTAAAATGGATAAGAAGAAAACAATTCAAAAGAAAAATGGAGAAAAGACTATAAGATACACTTAACAGAGAAAGTAATTCAAATACCAAGAAACAAAAGATGTTCAACTTCATTAGCAATTAGGAAAATGCAAATTGTGGCCACCACAAATTTCCTTTGTATGCCCACTAGATTGGCCAGTGTCGGTGTGATATGGAGCAACGGGAATCTCCACCTTGGAAACCGTTTGGCATTAACTTGTGAAGTTGAACATGTGCAAACCCTACCACCTGGCAGTTCTGTTCCTGTTTCTACCCTAAACAAACTCTTGCACCTACTCCAGTGAGGAGCCACAAA
This sequence comes from Chaetophractus vellerosus, assembly GCA_004027955.1. Taxonomy (NCBI): domain Eukaryota; kingdom Metazoa; phylum Chordata; class Mammalia; order Cingulata; family Chlamyphoridae; genus Chaetophractus; species Chaetophractus vellerosus. Next base: position 4,179 of record PVKH010048537.1, on the reverse strand, counting down.
CAAGAATGTTCACAGCAGCTTTGGTCATAAAAGCAAAAACTGAATACAACAAGCTACAGCTACAAAAGGCAACACAGGTGAATCTTAAAAAGAGAATGCTGAACTTCAAGAGGACGTTGCAGGAGTCTACCACGTGGTATCACGTTTGTAAAAGCAAATGTAAGCGCAGCTAAACAGTATGTTGCTTAAGATTATACAATCTGTTGGTAAGTTACTTTTTAAAAAGCAAATTTTGTTACCTTTAGAAGAGTGGGCAGGGGAATGCCTTCGGGAAAAGCCCAGAGGGGGCCTCTCTGGTGTTCATATTTCAATTGTAAGCAAATTCACAGGTGTTCATTGATTAGCATGCGTCACACCTTCTATTATGCAGTGCTCTACTTTTGTATGCATCACACAGGACATTATAACTTAAAATTTTTCAAGTGTATCAAATATTTAAATGTAAAAAATGAAACCACAGGGAGCAGATGTGGCTCCGGTGGTTGAGCACCTGCCTCCCACATGGGAGGTCCCAGGTTCGGTTCCTGGTGCCTCCTGAAAAAACAAAACCAAATAACAAGCAAAACAAATGAAAAAACCAACTCAGGGAAGCCGATGTGGCTCAGTGGTTGAGTGCCGGCTTCCCACACGTGAGGTCCTGGATTCAATGCCCAGCCCCAGTACCTCAAAAAACAAGCAAGCAAACAAACAAAACACCCATAAAAGTACTAGAAGAAAGAAACCACAGGAGACATTTAAAAAATAATCTTAGAGTGACAAAGGCCTTTTAAAATATGACAAAAAAAAAAAAACCCACAAAACCCTGGAGTATTTAAAAGATTGATGAATTGGGCAAATTTCACCATAAAAGAGATGAAAGACAACAACCAAGTAGAAAAAATAATCTGCAACAATAGGCAAAGGACTAAATTCCTTAATATATACTCTTAAAAGCCAAGAAGAAAAGCCCACCCTTTATGAAAAAATTAACAAAAGATGTGGACAGACTTCACAGAAAAGGAAATACAAGCTGACCTTAAACTCATAAACTGTGCTCAACTTCACTCACAGTAAGAGACGAAATTCGCTGGGATACTACTGTCCACTTACAAGATTGTGAACGATAAAAAAACCGTAACCACTGCTTGCTGGAGATCCCAGCTCCGGGACCACTGTACACACTCTCCCACGCTGGTCCTGCCATACTACCAGTATGAGAGCAGTTGTCCCATTCTCCAACGACCCTGCCTTCCACCTGCCCTTGGCCAGTGCAACCCCCGACTAATCCCACCTCGAGGCAACCCCCTCCCCAACCACCTCCAGACTTGACAGCTCAACCCCCTTCTAGTACCTCAACTCCAACAACTTCGGCTCTGTCAGAACCTCCGTTCAGTCCACTCTGCCCTTCTGTTGCTCTCCCGTAGTCCCTCCTTACCCAGCTTAAGTCCCTTGCTCCCACTTTCCACCCCCTCGCCCTCTCAAGCTTCAGGGCATGTCCTCATCCGGCGCCCCAGGACCCCGCATTCTCCTGGCTCGCTCTCCCCTCACTGGCCATGCTGCTTTGCCAGGCCACATCTCCATGGCCTCTGAGGACTGGACAGCCCCGGACTCAGTTCCTGGACCTCCTCTGTCTACCAGCAGCGTTCATTCCCAGGGTGACTCCATGCTTTCAAAGTTTATCGTGAGCTCCACCCTCGTGTTGCCAGCTGCTCACGAGACCCCTCGCTCCAAAGCTGCTGCGCCTGGATTCTCCATCCTTCCACTCAGGCCAGGAACCCTGCAGACTTCCTGGACTTCTCTCAATTTCTCGCTGCCTTTCCTTTCTGTCTCTCTGACTCCCTCTTTCCACAGCAAATCCTGTCAGCTCTGCCTGTGAAATCCATCCAGAATCAATCCACCCACATCCCACACTCTCTCCTGTTACCGTCCTGGTCCCAGCCGCATCACCTCTCACCTGGATTACTGTGGCAAGGCCCAGTCATCTCCCTGCTTCCTACAGGTTCATCTCAACCACATCAGCCTTCTCAAAACCCTGCAGTGGCTTCCTGCCCCTCAGAACAAAGCCCTTGCCCACAAGGCCCTGCTCGGCTTTGCTCTCCTCCCACCCCCTACTGCTTCTCTGATGTCCCCTGGGCTTGCCCTCCTCCCCCCCATTACCTCTCTGACATCACCTCCTCCTAGTGCTCCCCTTGGCCAGGCCACCTGGCCTCTTCTCCTTAGGCACAGCAGGCACACCCTGCCTCAGGACCTTTGCACACACAACTCCTCCTGCTGAGAACACTCCTTTCCGAGATACAGTCACGGCTCACTCCCCACTTCCTACAGGTAAATGTCACCTTTTCAGTGAGGCCTTCCTTAAACACTCTACTTAAAACAGCAATACTCCCTTCCTGGACACCCCTAATCTTCCTTCAAGCTTTACTTTTCTCCGTGGTCCAGATCACGATGCACATTTATTTAATTCAATTAGCTTACGTCTAACTCCCCCCTGGAACGTAGCCCGTGGCCGCCGGGCTTTTGTCTATCTCGCTGACTGCTGCATCCACAGGACACAGTACACTGGCACGGAGTAGGTGTCTGAAAGCAATTTCCGGGTGAACGGACGACACACGGGCCAGAGTGTGGGGAGCAGGCACCTCAGAGGTGAGGTAGGAACGCCAGGAGACAAACTGGCACGCACTATCAAATCTGCACATGCAGCAGCCTGGACCACAGTTCTACTCCCAGGAATGTCCTTTAGGTAACTTCAAAAGTGTGTGAGATGACACACGAAAACGGCTGCGTATTTGGAGGGGACCAGATGGTGAGAGGCTTGTTGCTGTCAACCCTTTAAATCGTGCATTTTCAGCCATGTGAATGATCTATCTGTTAAAAGGAGAATAAGGTGGTAGCTTACGTTCCAAAACGTAATGATCTCTAAGATACTGGAAAAAAGTAAGGTGCAAAAGAATGTGCACAGTGTGTTAAGCATTGGGTGGGAGGAAATACTTGTCACTATTTATTCTTTCGTACCTTTTGAGTTTTGTACCTTATATATGCACTTCCTTTACAAAAAGAAATAGAATAACTTAAAAAATAGAATAAAAACTGCGGTGGGAGAATGAATGCCTGGACACTCCTGTAATGGAAAGCTGCCAAGTATTTCCCCCTTTTTCAACGAAACAAACAGACTTCCAGATAAGTCCAATCAAATGGCGCAGGGTTGGAACCAGGACTAGCACCAGGCTTCCCCTGGCAGCCCCCGCCCCTCTCTCCTTTTGGCTCTTTATCCCCTCCCCACTGTGCCCCTCCTCTTCCTGCAGGGGCTGCGGCTCCAAGCCCAGCCCCGGCCTCAGGCCCAAGGCAGCTTCTCCAGCAGGACCCAGCCCTCCCCGGCCCCTCCCTGTACCTGTCGATAATGACGGGGTCTGAGGGCGTCTCGTTCCGGTTGCCACAGCTCTTCCGATCACAGCAACGGCTGAAGGATGGACGAGGAAGGAGTGAGGAAGAGGAGATTACAGTGTGTGTGGGGGTCCCTCCTCCAGGGCAGCCCAGGGCTGAGGGGGCTGATGTCCTGTCTCAGGGCTTGGGGGGCTCCCAGGGGCCATGGGGAGGAAAGCAGCAGGTTCTTCGCAGGGACCTTGGAGCCGGCCCTGGGGATCAGGTTGGCTGGGAAACCCTGTCCCAAAGGCAAGTCGCCCCTGGCCCGGGGGGCAAGACAGGCTGCAGCCCTGAGGGTGTCACTTTACTCAAGTGTGCTCCACATGCAGAGGAGCTCAGACTGTAAGCTGAGGTCGACCACCGGCACAAGGTGAGCCCAGCCAGGTAACCAGCACCCAGGCTAAGAAGCGAGACCACAGTCCCGAAGCCAGGCATGCCCCCATCAGGGTCCCAGCGCCAAGATCTGAACCCCGTGCCTTTTTCACACGGAAGGGAGATGCTGCCTACAAATGCCCAAGAGCTGTGTCCCCGGGGAGCCCCCAGCAGCCAAGCTCCCTCCCTCTGTCTGACTCAGGCCCTGCCCCCACCTCCCCAGGGGGCCCGCCCCCAGCTTCATTAGTTAGTTAAGCTTCCCCTCGACCCCAGGAGACCTCTTTGACAAAAACACTTGCGAAGCCACATAAACAGGCCTGGCTAATGGGGCCTCAAGGACCCTCTCCTCAGCCAGCGCTGGGCCCAGGGGCTCACTCCTCCCCCGTCTCCCTGGGGTCCCCCAAGGAG
>PVKH010048536.1:0-10191 GCA_004027955.1 Chaetophractus vellerosus | reverse complement strand
CCCCCACACCCCGTTCTTTACACTCACTGTCTGCTCTCTGTGTCTGTTTGTTGTGTGCTCATCTTCTTTTTAGGAGCCACTGGGGACCAAACCCAGGACCTCCCATGTGGGAGGGAGGTCCCTAATTGCTTGAGCCACCTCCGCTCTCTGCTTGTTGTGTCTCTCATTGTGTTTCATCATGTGTCTTCTTGTGGCATCATCTCATGGCATCATATTGTTGCGTCAGCTCGCCATGCCAGCCTGTCACATGAGCTCACTGTCCTGCTCATCCTCTGTAGGATGGATACACTGGGTTCCTTCCATCTTTTGACAATTGTGAATAATATCTCTATGAACAATGATGTGCAAATATCTTTTCTAGTCCCTGCTTTCAATTCTATTGTGTATATACCAAGTAGTGGGTTTGCCAGGTCATATGTTAATTCTATACTTACTCTGAGGAATATCAAACTGTCTTCTACAGTGGCTGCACCAATCTACAGTCTCACTAGCAACGAATGAGTGTTCCTCTCCAGCACTTGTAATTTTCCATTTGTAAAAACTAGTAGCCATTCTAGTGGGTATGAAATGCTATCTCATCCTGATTTTGATTTTGATTTCCCTAATGGCTAATGATATTAAAATTCTTCTCATGTGCTTTTTGGCCATTTGCCTATCTTTTTTGGAGAAATGTCTATTCAAGTCTTTTGCCCATTTTTAAATTGGGTTGTTTTTTATTTCTTTTTTATTTTTTGAGGTACCGACGATTGAACCTGGGGCCTTGTACATGTGAAGCACACTAAGCTACACCCACTCCATTTGTTTGTCTTTTTGTTGTTGACTTGAAGGATTTCTTTATATATTATGGATATTAAATCTTTATTGGATATGTGGTTTCCAAATGTTTTCTCTCATTTTATAGTTTGTTGTTTTACCTTCATGATAAAGTTTCTAATTTTGATGAGGTACCATTTGTCTATTTTTTCTTTTGTTCCTTGCACTTTGGATATAAAGTATAAGAAACCATTGCCTACCACAAGGTATCTTTTCTTCTAGGATTTTATAGTTCTGGCTTTTATATTTAGTTCTCTGATCCATTTTGAGTTGATTTTCATATAAGGTGTGAGGGAGGGGTCCACCTTAATTCTTTAGCAAATGGAGATACAGTTTTTCCACCACTATTTGTTTAAGAGTCTATTCTTTCCCAATTGATAGGTGAAATTTTCCAAAGTCATTTGGAACAGATAATCCCTACATTATATAATTTGCACAAAGAAAAGGTGGAACTCTTGTTAATGTTATGAGGATTATATGAAGTTGAAAAATAGCAGCCCAATCTCATTATAAACATATATGCAGAAAGCAAATAGCAGCAAACTGAACAAATAATGTATTTAAAAATCATGTCTATGTAAGATTTATCCCAGGAATGAAAAGGTGGTTTCTAGCTAGAAAATCTATTAATGTATTTTAACATAGTAACAGATTAGGAGAGAAAAACTGTATAGTCATTTTCAATATAAGTAGAAAATTATATTTATTGTTTAAAAAATTCTTAACAAATAGGAATATAAAGGAACAAACTTCCTTTTTAAAAAAAAATCTGTATTTATTTCTCCCCTGCCCCCCTCCCCCATTGTTTGTGCTCGCTGTCTGCTCTCTGTGTCTGTTTGTCTTCTTTTCTTCTTTTTAGGAGGCACTGGGAACTGAATCTGGGACCTCCCATTAGAATAGAGTTGCCGAATCGCTTGAACCACCTCTACTCCCTGCTTTTTGTGTCTCTCATTGTGTTTTCTCATTGTGTCTCCTCATTGCATCATCTCATTGAGTCATCTTGTTGCATCAGCTGGCCATGCCAGCCCACCACGTTAGCTCACTGTCTTGCTCGTCTTCTTTAGGAGGATCCAGGAGCCGAACCCAGGACCTCCCATGTGGGAGGCAGGCACTCAACCTCTTGAGCCACATCCACTCTCCTTAACCTCTCTTTATAACGAATATCAGTTAACACAACTGAGATGATCTCTAATTCATAATAAAAATGAGATAAGTTGCCAAATTTTATCTCCTTTTGATCTTTGCTTGATAATTTGATTAATTATCAAGTAGATTGTTTTGCTTTTTAAGCTCCTTGAATAGTAAATATTTAGGTATTTTATCTTTCCCACCCACATAAAGATGAATAGAAAACCTAGATTGTGGTATGTGGAAGACAAAATTTACTTAGTTATTATGCTATGTGGTGAATACAGGGGGACCAAAACATGACAAAAGATTCGTAAATACACGTGGGCTCTGTGTAAGAGGCTTGTTTTCCAAGCATTGCAGCAAGAGAGGATTTACAGGGGTTGAGACATTAAAATAGTCAAAGGTAATAAAAACTGGATGAAGGGCAAACTTAGGATCTGAAATCAGAAACAAGTTATGGCTGCAAAACTGTTTCTCATTATTATAAGAGAAGCAAGATGCCAAATGCTGATATCGGCAGCTTGGGTTTCTCAAAAACACTTGCTGATTCATGCCCTTTTATGTATTCTCTATGATACATCCTCTGGGGGCCTCCAAGGTAACATGCAACGAGGGGATTGAGCAGATGGAAAAGCTAGGATGCAAATTCAGTTCTAACTCTGGAGCCAGTAAAAATAAGAATGTTTAAAAAAAGAGGAGACGAAGAGTAAGAGAAGAAAGAAGAGAGGAAGAAGAGAAGGAAGAAGGAGAAAACTATTTTATATGTACTAACTCGTTAACCTATCATGTAGTATTGTTATTATAACTCGTATCTCACCTCTGCTCAAACCCTGCAGTGGATTCTTACCTTATTCAAAGTAAAAATCAAAATCATTATCATAGCCACAGAACTCTACAAGATTTGTCATCCTCTCCTACCACTTTTCCTCCCATTAACTCAAGTTCAGCTGCACTAGTTTTATTAGTGTTCATCAAACATGTCAAGCAAAAATCCTACATCAGGATCTTTGCATTGGCTGTTTCCTTTACCCAGAATGTTCTTCCCCACTCCCCATATCCACATGGCTTACTTTCTCATTGCTTTCAAGTTTTTGCTCAAATAACACCTTTTCATAAGAACCTTCTTTGACCACTCTTGAAAAAATAAAAATCTGGGCCGGCTCGATAGCTCAGTGGATAGGGCACCGGCATACCACATGGGAGGCCCCGGGTTTGGTTCCCGGGGACCTCTCCTAGCAGGCAGGCCGCCTTGAGAATGGCAAGCCGCCATAGGCGGGCCAGAGCCGCCGTGGGCAGGGCAAAAAGTTGCCACGGACAGGCAAAAGCCGCCACGGGCAGGGCAGGTCGCCCGTGAATGGAGCGCAGCCAGCCACCCACGAACTGAGAGCCGGCCGTGAATGGAAGCAGAAGCCGCCCACAAGCGGGGAAAGCCACGCCTGCGCAGTGACCAGTCTCGGCGCGTCGCCGCAGCGGGGGGGAGGGGAGATATGTAATAAAATAAATAAATCTTTAAAAAAAATAAAAATAAAAAATAAAAATCTCCCATCATTCTCTACACCTCTTAATTTGCTTTATTTTTCTTCACATCATGTATTGCTGCATGACATTAGTACATTTATTATCTGTCTTTCATCTTTTCTTGGGATGTAATTTCCTCCGAAACAGACTTTTACCAATTTATTTTCTGCCATTTCTTTAGCATCTAGAACTGTGCTTGGCTTGTGGTAGTTGATCAAGAAATATTTTCCAATGACTTACTGACTGCCTGAATGAATGAATGAATGAATGAATAAGAAGTCTTGTTTTAGACAAAGAAGTGAAGCACTAAAAGATCAAGCAGCTTGCCCACAATACTTGGCAAGTTAGTTAAGTATTTTCCCCATGCTGGGCCAAAGACATTATTGTACCTTTTCAGAACTTAAAGTGCATCCAGATTTTGTGCATGTATGTGAGTGTGTGTGTGTTTTGTTTTCTTGTGTGTATGTTTTGTGCATGTATGTGAGTGTGTGTGTGTTTTGTTTTCTTGTCTTTCTCCAGGGATCATTGTTCTAATGTTGTCTTATCATCATCTTTATCAAGATAATAGTCTTACTCTATCATTCCATGTTTGGTATGCATGTTCACGTTTAGAGCAGAGATAGGAAATTAGTCTAATTAGTTGCCTGTGATAATAATTTGTTAAATTAGATCAAATTATTAAGTTTGGCTAGAGGGTTTAACAACTTTTGGAAGAATTAGGAAAAATAGTAAAACAAAAAATGGTGGGGGGAAGATTCCTGGATCTTAAAAGTTTCAGGAGCAGAAATCTTTTATTTGATCCCCAATTATGTGAATTTGCATAAACCTAATGAAACTCAAATGCAATTCTTAACTAGAACAGTAAGGAAAAATCCAAATTTGATCTAATAAAATTATAGTTTTAATTTTTGCCACCAAGAGAAATGGGCAAGAGGAGCATATCAAGATGAAGACAAATTAAGTTATGAAAAAATAAAGATATATTTTGTACATATGAATTTATGATTTGGGATATGGATTTATGAATAAATTTATGAATCATAAATAAATTTATTCATAAATTTTATCATAAATTTATGAATTTATGATCTGGGATATCACTTATGTATGATCTTTCTCGGGTCAAGAGGATAGGTGAGTGTGGTTTCCTTTTGAAGAATACAGTATTTGGAAAAATGGAGTGAGAAAGATACACGTGCTCAGCTCTGAGACACCATTGTCATAGTGGATCAGATATATACATATTTGCCAAGATAGAATCACATAATAAAAATGTGACGAAACTGATTCCAATAAAATTCACATCATTTCTTTTTCTTTTTTCCTTGCTTTGTATTTTCTCCTTCTATACTTAATATGCTTAAGATATTTTCTTGTGTTTTCCCTAGCTAACTTGTATTATTTTGTGTCAACTGTAACTTGTTTGTGATGATTCATATTAAGGAAAAAAAACTCTCAGAAATTTCAACATATTAGGAATTTCTGTGAAATTTCCCTTTAGCTCAGAACCTGTTACATCATGTCAGAGAAACTTGCATAGTTTACAAGCTATAATTTCAATGTCTCAGCACAACTCTATAACCAGTAATGCAATTTAACTACATGGACTCTGATTACAGAAACACAGGAAATGAATCTATTGAGGTTAAAGTCGAAATCTACCTTTTAAGAAAATAAATGAGTGTATACTTATATCACACAGCATACATTTACCTTATTTTGAAATGAAAGCAATAAAATCAATATCAATTATGTGAGAACTCAGTAAGAAACATTCTGGTTCCCTCTGGAATCATATTGCATCTATTAGCTTGGCCCATGGTAAAACAATTGCACATAATATCCAAAATTCATACTTTCCTTCCACTATGGTTGCATTGTGCCCAGGGAGATAAAGACGATGAAAGAGTTAAGTCACAGGTGTTTCTGCCAACTTCTAGCTCCTTTCACACTGTCTTCTGAAGCTCTTTTTACCTTTGAGTCATCTGTTATAATGTGCTTCTCAGACGCTACCCCCGTGTTTGTTCAGCCCCAGCTGTCTGCTGCTGTTTGCTTTTCAGCACACAAGAGATTGAGTCACAGAAGGGTGTGTCCTCCATGCTCTTGTAGATACTTGAAAAGGACAAGAAAAGACGCAGGGAGCCAGAGGCAAAGGCAGGACACCAAACCACTCCTATGAGGCAGAATCACGGGAATTCACCCAGCCCAAACAACTGAAACCCATTTTATCTTGAAGGGAAATGTTCCTTGCCTCTTTCTTTAATTTCCAAATGCTAATTTGTTTGAACAGTAGGTGAGAATCTCAGTACATTTCCCAGAAATAGAGTTCTAGAAATATAGCTTCTACTATTCAATTTCAATTTCAATTTCTCATCGAGTCAAAGTTGTAGAAAAAAAAAATCTCAGCATTTAGGGATTTTATGATCACCCCTTTTTCTGGGGTTGAGTGTAAGGTTCACATACTCCTATGGGGTACCAAGGTGTACTAAGGCTTGGTCACTGACTCACACAGGTGATCACTGTGACTCACTTACTCTGATCACCATCACCTGGGTGCTTTCGGCCAGTCCCTATATGTTGATTCCATGGCATGTTTGTGGAGCATGTAGTGAACACAGGAAGACTTTGTTTCTTCAGTGGAATAGGGATTGGGAAGCAAGAACAGATTAAGCTACCAGAAAGAAACACACGTTACAGAATTGTCTTGTGTACTTCAAGTACATATTATTGTGGAAAAATGACTATCTCCCTCCTACCATCACCTTAGGTGAATTATGTGGGCTTCTCTCTTCCCCTAGGCATGATGTTAGGCAGCCAGCAGACACAGTTAAGGGCTTCTTGAGGCTTCTTGGGATTTCCAGGCCCCTCAATATTCCAATAAAAGCACATACCAGGGGGTGTTTGTATGCTGGTGGATATCATAATTTCTCAGTAGATATGAGGCTACCACTTTTTTGGTTAACTTATTTATGAGCAGGTCATGAATGTAAAAACTCTAGGCAGGGACCCCCAAGAGATATTCAATGGTGTTACCTAGAAAGTATTCTGGCACAGCAACGTAGTGTGTATTTTCAGTAGAGTCCATACTCAAGAATAGACTCTATTTTAGAAAGCATGCTGATTGGCCTATAGAAAGAAAGATAGATACTATCGTCCATTCAGATAGTTCAGATCTGAGCAGAGAGGATGAAGCAAGTTTTCAGCCCATAGTTTCAATTCTTTAGATTTTCCTCAGTATTTTTTAGTACAAGTATTATAAATAGAATTACACCCAGAATGATAAATTTCTGTCCAGAAAATATTTTCCAATTAAAAATTAATTCATTTTTATCTCCCAAATTTCTCTGTCCCCCATTTTTTTTTTTGAGGTACTGGGGACTAGGGACTGAACCCGGGACCTCATATGTGGGAAGCTGACACCACATTGGGTTCCCTGAGTTGGTTTTCTCATTTGTTTTGCTTGTTGCTGTTGTTTTTTAAGGAGGCACCAGGAACCTAACCTGGACCTTCCATGTGGAAGGCAGATGCTCAACTGTTTGAGCCACATCCAGCTCCTGACCCAAATTCTTGTATAGCAAGGTTAAACTGTTTCCATTTTTCTGTCTTGATTTCATTAAAATTATTTTAGTAGGAATAAATCTTTTCTTGTCTACATGTTGTGATACAAATTTGATTAATTTGATCAATTGACTTTTAATCTCAAATTTAACTAATTATAGCATCTGCATTGTCAGATTCTTTGTGACCATTTACACTGGCCAAATTTTGTGGCTGTAAACCTTACCAAGAAAATAATAACAACTATTAACACATGCTATTATATCTATTATCAGGTTTATTTTTGCTTTGGTTATCTCATTTGATTTTTGCAAAATAATATTCGTTTAGAATTTGATAAAAGACAAAGCTATATTTGTTTCTTGGTAAATTCTGAGCTAGTCCTTTCAGATACTCTAGGATTTCTTCTCAGATATAAAAAACAAAGAGAGCAAGGTCATCAACCTGGTGATGTAAGACATCCCCTGAAAAAAAAACCTCCCCAGAGAGTCAGTGAATAAAAGGACAAATCCCACTTGCTTAGAACTCTGGGAGACAGTAGAGACTGGAGGACTCCACAAATGATAAATCAAAGGAAAAGAAAAATATCAGGTAGGAAACTTCTGTCCTGGACCACTAGTCCACTTCCCTCCACCTCACTCAGTCCTGCACAGCTTGGAAGTTGCTCAGGGGCAGCAGCTTAGATCCTTCCCACCTCCCACTGGGGACAGAGACTACAGAGCTACCCACAGCAGCAAGTTGGAGCCACATGTGGTATCCAGGCACAGGGATCCAAGTCTGTGGAGTCTCAAGTTGGAAAACAAGCCAATGAGGATTGCTACATACAAAAGGGCCGCTGGGGGTGGGGAGAAGAGAGAAAGAGTCTGCAGTGGAACTGTGGCTGGCAGGTGCTGTGCTCCTCAAACCAGTTTCTGTTGACTGGAATTTTCTGGAGTGATCCACCATTCTGGATTCATCCCATCTTGCTCCCTGGGAAGGGATGCCCTAACAGGGCCAAACAGGAAGCAGAAAAGCCTCACAGAAAAGAAAAAACAAGGGGATCAGTTAAAATGAACCACTGTAAGACAGGAGGGTCCCAGAACTGAAAATAATAAGGAAAATGGGGCACTGAGTTAAGGAGGGAATTTAAATAAATCATAGGAGCAGGGGAGAAAATTTCTGCACAGAAACAAATAGAACAAATAAAGATTCTTGGAGAAGGAACAGAGGAAGGGAAGTTTTCTCATGGAAGTAAAACAATTACACAAAAAAGAAAATCTTAAAAATTGAACCAAATATCCAGAGTAAGAATCAGATGAAGAGCTGAGGAAATCTGATCAGTTAAACACAGGCTATTCTAAAGGTCCAGAATAAGTTCGACCAAGCATCAAAGAAGAGCCTTAACACAAAGCCAATCAATATTAAAATCCTAGACAAAAGGAAGAAACTGAATTTCAGAGTTAATTCATCGAGATAATCAGATGCCTAGAGAGCAGCAAAAATTACAAACCATACTAAGAAAGAGGAAGATATGGCTCAAGGAAACAAATCTCCTACATCAATTCAAACAGATGAAGGAAAATATGCATAAAGAGATTAAGGATATTAAGAAGAGAATTTTGAGTATAAAGAATTTGATAGTATAAAAAGCAACTTAACAGAAATTATGGGGATGAAAGGCACAATAGTAGAGATTAAAAATACACTAGAGGCATACCAGCAGATTCAAACAGGGAGAAGAAAGAATGAACTAGAAAAGGAACAATCAAAATCATACAGTCTGAAGAACAGAAAAAATTGAGCAGTGTCTCAGGGATTTGAATGACAACATTAAGAACATAAACTTACAGGTCATGGGTGTCCCAGAAGCAGAAGGAAAGGGGCAGAAAGAAAATTTGAGGAAATAACAGCTGAAAACACCCCAACTCTTATGAAAGACATAAATATACATAATCAAGAAGCACAACATACTCCAAACAGAAAAAAATTCTGTTGGACTTACTCTGAGACACATATTAATCAGAATATCAAATGCCAAAGATAGAGAGAATTTTGAAAGCAGCAAAAGAAAAGCTATTTGTCACATGCAAGGGATCCTCAATAAGACTGCGTACTGATTTCTCATCAGAAACCATGGAGGCAAGAAGGCATTGGTATGATGTATTTATGGTACTGAAAGAGAAAAACTACCAGTTAAAAATTCTTTATATGGCAAAACTGTCCTTCAAAAATGAGGGAGAGTTTAAAATAGCCAAGGATAAACAGAAACAGAGAGAGGTCATCAAAAGTTTGTCAACAAGGTACCTGTCCTGCAAGAATTGCTAGAGAAAGTTCTGCAGGTTGATAGGAAAATACAGGAGAGAGTAGCTAGGAGTAGTGTGAAGAAATGAAAATTATCAGCAAGGTTAAATAAAGAAATAAATGCAAAACCCAACAGTACTGTATCCTCAATATACAACTCTACTCTTCAATTCATACGAGAGTACAATTGAACAAGAAAGAGGCATATTTCCTGATAATGGACATGCAAAATAAAAAGTGGTAAAATGGGACAACAACATAAAGAGGGGAAACAGAGGAATAGAGGATCAGCGAACATATAGGCTATTGAAGCTAAGTTATCTTTTCAGATTAGTATTATAGATGTAGGTTCTGGGGTGTAACCACAAATAAAGAATTTTTAAAATATACAGCAACAGAGGGAAGCGGATGTGGCTCAGGTGACTGGGCTTCCACCTACCACATGGAAGGTTGCTGGTTCGGATCCCAGTGCCTCCTAAAGAAGACAGCAAGCTGGCACGACAGGTAGGCATGGCAAGCTGACACAACCAGAGGCACAAGAAGAGGGAACATGATGGGAGACACAACAAAGCAGGGAGCAGAGGTTCCTGGTGCCTTCTAAGGAAGACAGTAAGCTGATGCGATGGGCAGGCATGGTGAGCTGACATGACAAGATGCACAACAAGAGACACGGGGAGGAAAAACAATGAGAGACACAACAAAACAGGGAGCAGAGGTGGCTCAAGCGATTGGGAACCTCCCTCCCACATCAGAGGTCCCGAGTTTGGCTCCTGGTGCATCCTAAAAAGAAACGACAAAAACAAACAGACAGAGCAAGTACAAACAACAAGGGGGGTGGAGAGAAATAAATAAATAAAACAAATCATATATATATATATATATATATATATA